>JARHVA010005253.1:547500-620000 GCA_037957365.1 Torreya grandis | reverse complement strand
GATGCCTAGAAAAGATGATAAAGAGTGGTTGGAAATTTAGTTATGCCAACAAAGATTACAGTTGTACCCAAATATCTTGGTGTATAGATATAATTGTTAGGATAAAAGAAACTATATTAGTAAATCCTCGACACCACTAAACACCTCCTCATTCACCATGATGCCCTATATAAAACTACCTAGTTATTAAAGCTTCTATAACATTCATTACATGAAATATACAACAGAAATCCACCACAGATAAATAAAACTAAAGTCACCCTAAATAATAACAATCACAACACATTCATCTTTAGTAAATCACTAGAAAGGCATCCCCTTTATACAACCTACAAATAGAAATCATAACCTAATAAACATCAAATAATTAGTAGTATGTTGTCCTCATTTATCCAATCTAGAATTAACAATTTGTGAAATGTTTTTCACCCAATAAATAACAACAATCAATAGAATAACATCTTTATTTGGACAACCCAAAATTAGTAATTTATATTTCATATTTTCCACAAAACATACAATAGTTACCAGCTAATTTTGGCACCATAATCCTAATTTCTAAATCTCATTCTAAGGGAATAAATACCACATAGCAAAGGAGAAAACAATTATATATACCTATCAATTATCATACAACCTATAACAACATCTTTGATAAACTACCATTATTTTATATATCTAATAGAAATAAGTGTCTTGTCAAATTATATATGGGATTTTAGGCTCAATGGTTATCTATGGGGATGTATTTATAGATAAAAAATTAATATATGCCAAATACTAGCATGATTCCACTAAGACATAACACATAGTTTCAATCACATTTTTTTCATTAATCATTAAATTGATTATTCCTAATTTATAAAGGAAGCAAACAAAGAATAAATAGTTACCATGAAAGAGGGAAGAATATCATGCATGATCACTCCACTAGTTTTTATCTCCAAACTACATCCTATATTCTTCATAACTCCTTTGTGAGTGTGAAGTAATTTTTCTTATTTTATTCTTTAAATTTACTGCTCATCTCTAATTACTATCTAACATGGGTGTCATCTCTATATGTCCTTGCACCTGGTTACTTTCCCTATGCTTACATAATGACTATTGGCATTTTAAAGGATGATAAACTAGAATTTTTCATTCCAATAACATTCTCACATCTCAAAAATAATGTGTCTCCCTATGGTATTTATTTGCCAGAATTATTGCATAGGTGAATGCAGTCATATTCCTCAGCACATTCACTACTATGTTTCACAAGACAATAGTTTTTTATTTTTATTTTTAAATAATATTGTCTATTATCATTATTTGGATTTTCAATTGGAATTTTAAGTGCATGTTCTTTTTCCCTTTCAAAATAAACATTAAATTAATTAATAATTATTAATTAAAGATTATACCCTTTCAAAAAAACATTACATATTAATTAACAATGGTTGGCTCCTCTTTTTACATTCCCAATACATATTCACCCTTTATTTTATTTTTGAAATTAGTTCTCAAGGAGAAACGTGTTCACATTACCAAGACTAAAAAAATCTTTGCTTTTACCTATGTTTTGACCTCCCTCTTAATTTGGCTCAAAAAATGTGCCAAGGTAAGTTGTTGTTGTTGTTGTTATTATTATTATTATTATTATTATTATTATTATTATTATTATTATTATTATTATTATTATTATTATTATTATTATTACTATTTAAATTTAAATCATCCCCACTTTAGATACCTTACATTAATTCTATTATTTATCTTATGTCATCAATAACGCAATATTATACTTGATTTATTGTTCAACCATACCAAGACAATGCCCTTTTATGCAATTCCATGCGTGCTACAAGCATTTCTTTACCAAGAAATAGATAGATCATTATTAGAATAAGATATATATATATATAGTATATATAGTTTTATCAATGTTAGAATACCATTCATGTATTATATTCTCAAGGTCCTATAAAAAAATTTAATGGATATATAATCAAAGAGTGATATTTGCTTGCAAGCTAGCTCTTTCAGCTAGAGCCTTTGATGCTCGCAAGTAAGAAGAGTATCAAAATATGGTATACGAGTCAACATATGTATCGATAAGTAAGAAATATATTTATGAATAATAAGTCCTTACAAACATTCTATTTAAGATAACTCACTAGATGTGCATCTTACAAATCTTTCCATTCATTGATCCTCGATCGTTCAAGAGATAATAGGAGACAATAATTATCTTAAGACATGGTGGCAACCAACCATTCTCAACACTCTTCCAATCACTATTTTACCTTAATCCATTATAAAATACTGTGCAACCCAAAGATACTAATGACATGTCCACAATCACAATGTTAATAAGCACCCACCTTTTTCTTCATAATAAAAAGGGAAATAAAAGAGGATTTTCATATGATCATAAGACTTATAATGAATAATTATAATAGGTTCAAAACAACATCAGATTATGTGCACACACGTTTGAAGGTAAGCAAGACCAAGATAAATATGATATCCCTCAAAAGGCCTTGTGTCATAGGGCAGGACATAACATCCCCCTTCGCTTATAAAAGCATCATCCTCGATGCTATCAACATAGTTATATCACTTAAAAGGTAGTAATATATATTTATTTCTTTCCTCTAAATGAAAATGGTATTTATTAATTATTGAATTTAAAAATAACATCATATTGTGGAAACATGTCAAAGAAGTCCTTTTGGAATGGTAAGTTTTCCCATTTTTAGGTAAATTCACTCAATTTTGTTTATAGTTTTGGTTATCATTTTTAACCAATTCATGGACTTTTTAAGAAAAAATGTATCTTTTGCAAGAAGGTTTCTCATGATAACCACTTCCTGTTTTGTAATAGTATTACTCTAGTCAACATTATTTTAATATAAATGCTCACAATAAGGTTGCAAAATGCATAGTTCCATAGTAGTATGTTCCACAAGATGTCATAGGCTAAAGGAGACCCTCTCAAGATAAAATATTTAAACCTTTTTTTGTGAAAACAAATCATACATTTTAAGTTAAAAGGAGTTATTAGCAAGGTGGAAAATACACTTTTATCCAAATCAATAGTTTCAAACATACATAAGAGGTCAATCATAATGTCTCACTAAGAGTATATGTACTAATAATTAGGTATGTGCTAGAAATAAGTGATTCAAAACATGCCACTATGGAAGATTATGAGGCTTCTCGCAAATCCCCTGATAAAAATAAGACTTATTTAAAAACATAATTTCAACCATAGGCATTAAATGTTATAAATGCATACCCATATGATGATTCTAATAATTATAATGCATATATTCATCTTTGCATTCACCAAAATCATATAATAATCACATTTTTTAAAGGAAATATAACATAAACTTCTTTTGTTTACCTTCCACCTTGATTTTTTCCACCTACATTCCAAGGTATATGTTAATGTGTTTATATATATACAACATAAATAATTAAAATTTATGTAATAAATAAGGTCTTACCCACCCATGACTCTCATCATGGCCTTGTGAT
This sequence comes from Torreya grandis, assembly GCA_037957365.1. Classification (NCBI taxonomy): domain Eukaryota; kingdom Viridiplantae; phylum Streptophyta; class Pinopsida; order Cupressales; family Taxaceae; genus Torreya; species Torreya grandis. The sequence continues at coordinate 616,472 of JARHVA010005253.1, read as the reverse complement.
ATAAGATCAATGCCTCTAAATTATTAATTCCATTCATGAATGTATATCATAGACATGTATAAGACGAGGGGAACCATAATGTAACCAATCATGGCCCCAATTTCCTCCTTTGAGTCCATCAATAGTGTGTATATAGGATAGTAATAATATGAAGGGAACCAATAGGTAACCATTAATGGCCCCAAGTTATTCCTCAATAATATAAAATAGGAAAAGCCAAGAAGCATCTTAGTATGCCCCAAGCTTCTCCTTCATGGGATCATAATAATGCAAATGTAGAAAATGATGATAGGAAGGAAGCCTACAAGTAGCCAATCATGGCCCCAAGTTCCACTTTCAAGCCTCATGGTAATGCACCTTTTTTCCATCACCCATACACATGTTGTAAGAGTAGTGAACAATAAGAAATGTGGATGTAGTGGTATCACCTAACATGGTAGTCCTCCACAGATTTTCAAACCATCTCAATATGTACCCTATTAGCCAATACAAGTTAGATCACCCACATAATGATTCATCATAATAATCAATAAAAAAATCAATAGGACCAAAAAATAAATTATCCATGCAATATAATCAAGCCATACCTTAGCATATTCATGTCAGTAGATTTCATAATCATGATCAAATCATAATGTTTTAGAATTACAAAACGTAAATAAAATCACTTTTCCCATATTTAAGTTCATCTAATAATGTGTAATATATCATTGTAATAGGACGGGAAGCAACATGCATCATCCACATCCCCATGTTAGTCTCACCATCATCATGTTAGTACACATTTTATATTACAACCATCCAATGGAAATTTTATATTGAATTTTATCATAATGGAATGAGATATTTTTAAATAATAGTTTATGATCATAGCTATTTTTCTCAAATTAAAATAATAATTTCCTCTCTTAATGACATTATTTTTCATGTAATAATCAGAAATAATAGTCTCAATCATGCATCATCTAAGTGATTTTTATCAATTACTTCAACCAAAATCTATGTAAACTAAACTTATTAGATAAATTTTATTCCTCTTATGCCAAAGTTATTCCACTAAAATTCAAGGGAAACAATGTCTGTCTACTCAAATTCTACAATATTCAAGACAAAATATGCATAGAGTAAAAAAATATTAATAACAGTTACCATTCCTTAACATGTAGAGTTTTAATGTGATAAGATCCTCAATCATGGAGGTACCACATACAAGGCTTAAGGGTTAGATATGAAAAAATAACACTACAAATATTACTTTTTTTAACCTAAAGTTTATTAATGCTATAAACATAACCACTATATAATTATCATTTTTTTAAGGATTTTGTTTACCATGGAAGGAAATTAACCAAGAGAATAATTCATCCTAAAGCTCATGTTATTGTAACTATGATAATATACCAAGTGGTAGGGTGTACTTACCAATGGAACTCAAAATATGACCAACTTTTTTCCAAATGTTTCATAACAATAATATGACATCTCTTGAATATTAATACTTAATTTTATTACAAAACTCTATGTGAATACTTATTATATCTATAATTCAAGAAATGTCATTTTATCCCATTATTTTCTTAATACTATCTCAAATGAGTATATGAAGGGTCTCATGCATCTTATAATTGACTGACACTTCTAATTTATTTTTGGAAAACTTAAATTTATAATTTTTTTGATGGTCATGGATTCAAAAAAGTACCATACTAAATAATATTTACTACATGAATCATTCTTATCATTAACAATAAGGATGATATTGATATTGTGTTGAGGACTCTACGCTTTGGAATCCAACATAGGGTATAATATAAAATACTATAGTCCGTAAGATTGATATTCTCAATAATTTTATTTTCATTAGATTAATATCAAAATTTAAGCTTATGTTCTAACTAATGTTCTTAATAGTGACGTAATCTAGCTGGGTCTTTTACATAGACTCCTATTCATAGAGCTATATATCTTTATCTAATAAAATATTGATTATTCACCCAACTTACGAATGCAACTCCTATTTTTTCTTATAATAACAAGATGATAACAAGGTTTTCAAAACCTAATCAATTGAATATTTTATTTTCACACATGACTAATAATTATACCATAGATAGAATCATAACAATCTATGGAGTCTCACATCCTTATCCCAAGTATTTTAGTAATGTTATTACAAACATATTATTAAGGGACAAAAACCTTCTTAGGATAACATAGAGGTCACAATTAGGGTAGTGAGATCTTACACATTTCATCTCTTTTAGTGAGAATAATATGTACCATCTCTATAGGGTAATACTCATATAATAATAATAAAAATCCATTACTTAGTCTATGTTTACCTCTACTTATAAAATTCTCACAATATCGCATGTCACAAAATCACAAATTGTTCTCTTCTCAATTGTTGAGAAGAATATTTCACTATTTAACATAGTTTTATTTACTTCTTGTAATGTTTAGATAGTCTCAAGGAGGGTCACATGCCATAAATTGGTCAACTATAGTATTTTAATTCTAGATAACCTTATTTACTCATTACTTAACCCAATAAGAATATTAAGCCACCTCTAATGGTCTAGATGAGAGTTTCTTATAGCTTATTAAGTAAGTCTATCCCTCTTTTCAATAATATAGAATAGGTGGTTTAATAATAGATTTAAATCATAGCAACTAAGGGTTTTATTTATATTTTAGAGTGAGTGGGTTCTCTCCTTCCCATTATGCCCAAACAAAATGATTGAATATATAAGTCATTGTATGATAAAACTGAAACAATTTTGAAAGCTTACCAGATATTGAAATGTAAGGAAGACACTACTCATTTTCATCTTATATGTAAGCATAAATACTTATCTCATGTTTAGATGCTAGTGAGAGAGTACAAGGTATTTTAGGTTTCTAAGTTCCTTATGATCTCACAATAGGAATACATAATAGAACTATTTCATAGAAGTATCAATGGTCTAAGATAATGCAATCAAACCATGAATTTCCATACAAATTTACCTCAAGTTCTATGAATCTATTTTTTTGTATTTAGTGTTTATGAGGGAAAGCATTACAATGTAATTTAAATGGAAATAATCTTCCCAAACATCACACAAGAATAGACAAATGGTTTTAATAAGTAAAAAGGTAACTTATTAAATTAATTCATGAATTGAATCTTAATATGTTTAGGCAACTATATAGTTTTAGGCTAGTCCCAAAATTTTGAATAAAATGTAATAAACAATATTCCCTTCAGATATCTTAAGGCCATATATATAGTTAATCAACCAAGACACATTATACCCAACATAAGGTGACTACCTAGTAATATAAGGAATACATTTATTTATAAGTGTAGTTTTACAAAAATAATAGGTTCAAGGAGGATAAAACAAATCTTAATTATCATTCAATGAAAGAAGAATATCTCAATATGTTTCACTTTCATGTGAACAAGTAACTAATTGAAGATAGTAAGTAATATTATCTAGAAACTTGATAACAATCATCATAATCTTAATCCTTGATTCTCCATTATCATTTTTCATACTCCCATTACCTAAAACCACATAAAATTTTCATCATGATAAGGTTGGAATGATTTCTTCTCAAACTACCACAATTAGTGTGCACAAATATGTATTTTAAAGAAACAATAAATCAGGTTTACTCCCATCAATGAACATTTACATATCCAAGTTTTATCCTTATTTGAAGGTTTACATAGTCTCATTCATTCACAATAACACCTTAGGATCTCATTAGTATACACATCCATACACACAAACATAAAAAAACATAATTCTTAAACTTATTAGATTAATAAACTCATGCCCGATTTATTTTCCCATTATTCTCATAATAGAATGATTTATAAGTTACATATATTATAATATTTTTAGATTATTTCTAGATGATTTATAATATTAATTTATTATATATTTTTTTAAGATTCCTTTCTTTTGAATCTCTAAATTTGATTCAAAACATAATATTCAACCTTGAAATCAATATAAACATAATCACTCCATACTAGTTCCATTAAACTATAATGGTAATATGCTATTAAATTTATTGCTATGTTTCTCAGTAATTAATTAGAGAAAATAAATATTGGATGTGAATTAACCCTTCAACATTCAAGGTAACATATTCCTTCACTAGACACCTCAATCCATCATGCTACTTTGGGATTGAATAACAAATCTTATCAAAAAGTATTACCATTATTTGATTTCCTCATAAGCAATTTCATTATGTTTTAATAGAATTTAAATTTGTAAGATGAAATCAATTATAATAATGATTATGTATTTGACCATAGATTTTCTTAACTAGACACATAGAAAATGTTATATTATTATATTCAATGATTAACTCACCACAAACCCACTATTGTTTTTTGGTTAAATTTTTATGCTCATGAACTCTATTTTGGGTTACTCATTTGTAAACCTTCGTATATTGTAGGAGGTTGTTCAGTCTCTTCTTATGGCTATATATTAGCCTATGTAATAATTTCTCATTTAGCTAAATAATATTATATCCATGCTCTCATTTTGTATTAGAGTAGGAAAATAATAGTTTTGAGGACTTGGGAGGAGGGAAGAGCCCAAGCACTCCCACACATATCCCATGTTTACTCCAATAGTGACCTACTAATTCCAACCTTACCGTAGAGACGTGATTGAATGGATTTTTTTATGCTTTAGTTAAAAAACACAAGAGTTGTTTATCAAATTTTTACCAAATATTGGATACATCATTTATAAAATATTAATTATGTCATTTATCAAATATTGGCTACAGATTTTATCAAATTCTTTACCAAATTTTGGCTATGTCATTTATCATAGTGTTGAAGGTTATGGTGACAAACATCTAAATAACCTGCTATATCTTTGAACATTGTGGCCTACAGTAAATAAAATATAATCTACAATATTTATCAATCTTAGATGAGCACCATGACAAGAGGCTAGTATTGAAAGGAGGATTTTGTAGTGTAAGCTTCCTAAATGAATAAATCAGGTTGTTTACATTAATCCTTTTTTAAAGTTTATAAAGATTTCCATTTGATCTAATCCTCAAAAACCACTCATAATACCTTAAAAACTAACCTATAAATACTTTCTTTTCTACATATTAAAATTAATATGACGCATTTAACCAACCCATAGTATTGCCCAAGGAGCATGGTTTTTCTTAGAAAATACATTTATTAAGGGTTTTAATAAAAGTTTTATCCTTCATATACTTATATTGATGCATAGTGGGGTTGGTAAGATATTTTTTTGGTAAAGGAGAGACGGGAGGTTCAAATCCCCCAAAAAGGATTTTTTAGAAGAAAAAGTAATTTTAGAATTCCCTCTAAATTTGGCAATTCTACCAATTTTATCTATAACTAGCCAAATTTAGCTAGGAATGTCATAATTTTTTTATAAAAAAAGCCAAAGAGCCCAATTTTTTTTTTCAAAAAGGGGGGATATTATTTTGAGTAATAGAATTAGTATTTTTCCATATATTGTAATATTTTGCAAAAATCATTGTAATATTTTATTTTTGCAAGTAAATTCAAGGAAAAAACATAAAATAGTGCATTTTTACACATTCATAGTGTTTGATCATAGCTATGCCTTTGACTCATGTTTATAGGTAATGTTATCATGCTTGAGTTATTGGATTCATAGCCTAACATAGCTATAATAATGATGTCTAAGCATCAATCCTATCAATCATTAGGGATAAATAAGGTTAAAACATTCACAAAGCCATCCCTCCATTTTACTCATTCAATTTAATCCAAATATGTAAATATTGAAGGTAGAAATTAAATGTATATATGAAAGTTATGCTCACATGTGAGGAATTACATATAAGCAGGTGTTAATGACTAGTTGATCTTATTTTAGTATTGTCTAAGTACCATGTATCAATCTCTTTCATGTACCATTAGGTATATAAAAAGGGTAAGATTCTTCCACATACCAATGGGTATACCAAAAGGTTATGTATAAAGAAATTATTGGTATCTTGGACTAATGGTATAATGAAAGGGAGACATTGATACCTTGAGTGATAAGGAATGCATCCATCACCTTAGGTCATATTCTACATAATGGCTAGAAATGGGCCAAAATTCTTTCTGCCAGACTCATAGGTTCTTCATGATGAGAAGTATACCACTTGGAAAACTAAAATCAGGACACATTTGGAATTTGAAGACTTTTGGCCCATTGTAAATGGCAATCTTACTCAACATACTACTAATGTTGATTGACAAAGTAAGATTGACAATGCTAATCATAAGGCAAAGTTGATAATCATGTTTACAGTATTGAATGAGGTACAACCTCATATCTGTGAGGCCACAATAGGAAAATATGTTTGGGATAAGCTCTAGATAGTTTATGAGGCCAAAAATGAAGGAACCATTCTTCCTTTGCAGAGTTAACTTCAATCTTTAAAATTAAAGTCCACTAAAAAAGTGGAAGCTTTCCTACACCATGTTACAAACCTGAGGGCTTCAGTCCAAGCATTAGGTGAAAAAGTGTCAGATGCATCTCTTATACCTATTATCTAGAGAATACTACCACACTCCTATAGGATATCCATGACTACTTTAGTAGTCACAAAATAGAAACCATCTTTTGATAAGTCGGTAAACATGTTGCAACAAAAAGATTCTATGCATACATAAGAAGAAGAATCATAATAACATGCTATTAACTCTAATAAATAGAAATTGAAAAAATATATCAAGTCTTCTGAACCAAATCAAGGTCATCAACATCATTCATAGGGGGATAAACAACAAATTTTATGCCTTATATGTGGAAAAATAGCCCATGAGCTAAATAATAGCCTACAAACTTATGGAAACAAAAAATATTTACATTAGCATGAATGTAGAGTTTGATGAGAAAAGTAAATCTAGTTTGCCTTCCATAAACTCACATGATTTAGTAATTAGACCTCTAGACAATTCAAAAAGTCATAACCACACTGAGGATGATAATGATGATGAGGATGATCAATAATTTAATGCAGATCAACCAATAAGAATAATTTAACATATGCCTAAATACTATACAAGTACACTAAGAGATGCTAAACTAGATAGAGCTCTAGACACATCGAGTATTGGACCAAGGACTCGAAGCATGACTCAATATGAGGTCAATTTGGTCTTAATGAGCACATATATAGAATAATTAGAGCCCTCGATAGTTTAGGAAGCCTTAGAGTCTAAACCTTGGAAGGATGTCATGGATACAAAATATCAATGATTGATGAAACCAAAAACATAGCAGCTTGAAGATCTTCCAGGAAGGAAGAATCTAATAGGCTATAAATGTTTATTTGAAATGAAATACAAAGCATGTGTCAGTATAGATAAGTAAAAAGATAAAATCATGGCTAAAATATATGTAGAGAAGGAAGGCATAGATTATGAGGAGACATTTGCTTTTATGGCCAAAATCAAAACAATCCAAATGATATTTTCTTTGGTTGTATAATTTGGATGGAAGATCCACCAAATAGATGTAAAAAGTGCCTTTTTTAATGAATATCTATAATAAAAAATTTACATGAGACAACTAGAAGGTTTTGTCTCTCTTGGTAATGAAGGAAAAGTATGTAAATTCATAAAATGTATGTATGGTCTCAAATAGGTTCCCTAAGCCTAGTACATAAATATTGATGAACATCACATCTAACATAGATTCCATAGGTGTCCGTATGATCCAAATATCTACCTAAAATAACAAGGAGGAGAGATTGTAATTCTTGTAGTATATGTTGATGATCTAGTTATCACTGATAGTTCAATAGATGCAACCAAAAAAGATTTTAACTAGTCATTCAACATGATTGATATGGGGCTTCTACACTATTGTCCTGGATTAGAAGTATGACAAAAGGAATAACTCATATTTGTGTCCTAGATGAAATATGTAAAGACAATTCTCAAGAAATTTAGGATGATTTACAGTAATGCAATTGCTACACCTATGGAAATAAGGCTTTAGTTGTCTCGTACAAATCCATCACCACAAGAAAATACCACTATCTATGTGCAATTTCTTGGGATTCTTATTTATTTAACATATACTAGGCTAGACAATAGCTATACATTTAACTATCTTTCATGGTTCATGTAGGAGCCAAAGATGTCTAACTAGAAAGCAACAAAGTGAATACTAAGATACATCAAGGATACAATGGACTTCATCCTAGAATTTAAGAAGAATGATAATTTCTTCTTGATGCAATATTCAGACTTAGATCATGCAGGAAATATTGATGATAAAAAATCCACTTCTAGATATGTGTTCCTTTTAGGATCCGGTCCTATATCCTATGGGAGAAACAAATAGAACTTTGTTTCTCAATCTTACACTAAAGAAAAATATCATGTTGAAGGAGGAGCTATCTATGAAGTAATATGGTTATGTCACATACTGGAAGGATTGGGAGTACCACAAAAGACACCTACCATCTTGTACTATGATAGTGAGGGTGTTTTCAAACTTATTCACAATCTAGTCTTTCTTGAATTCACCAAACACATTGTTGTGCAAGTTTATTTTATTTGCAAACATGTATAACAGGACAACATCTAGCTCTAGTATTGCCTGATAGTAGAACACGATGTAGATGTCTTCACCAAATCACTTCCACATGACAAAATCTAGTCATTTAGATAATTTCTCTCTTATTCACTTCAAGCTATGTTGAATTAAGGGGGAGAATTTTAGATTATTATATTTGGTGATTAATACACCATAAGCATTTTACTATTTTTTAGCTAATTTATTATACCCATGAACTCTATTCATGGTTTGTTGTTTGTAAACCTTCCTATATTGTAGGAGCTTGTTCATTCTATTCTAATGGTTATATATTAGCCTATATAATAATTTCTCATTTAGTGGAATAATATTATATTCGCACTCTCAAAAAAGAGGATAAAGAATGGTTGGAAATCTGGTTCTTCTAATAAGGATTATAGTTGTACCAAAATATCTTGCAGTATAGTTGTCATTGTTAGGATAAGAGAAACTATGATAATAAATACCCAACCCTACCAAAAATTGTATAACTATTAATGTTTATATAACATTCATTACATGAAATATACAATATCAAGACACCAAAGATAAATAAAAATAAATCCATTCTCAGTCATAACAATTACAATGCATTGATCTTCAATAAATAACCAAAAGGAATCCTCATATACAACCCACAAATAGAAATTTATGATGTAATAAACAATATAAAAACAATAGTAGGGCATCCTCATTTATACAATCTAGAATTAGCAATTTATGACATGTTATTAAACCAATAGATAACAAAAATTAGTATAATGTCATCCTTATTAACACAACCCAGAATGAGAAATTTATAGGTCATATTTTCAAAAAAATGTATAATAGTTATTAGCTAATTTCAGCACCATTACCCTCATTTATAAAACTAATTATAAAGGAATAAATACCACATAGGAAAGGATAATATAATTGTATATAACTATGAGTTAGCATACAACCTATATCAACATGCTTGATAAACAACCACTCCTTTATACAGTTGTTGGAAATAAGTTTATTGTCAAATTAGATATGGGATTTCAATCTCAATGGTTGTCTAAGGGGATGTATTAGTAGATAAATACTAAATATATACTAAATACTAGCATGATTCTACTAAGATAGAGGACATAGTTCTAATAAAAAAAATTCTATTAATGATTAAACTAATTACTCCTATTTTCTAAAGGAAGTATTTAAATAATAAATACTTTCTAGGAGAGAGGGAAGAATATCATGCATGATCACTCCACTTAATTTAATCTACAAACTATGTCATATATTATTCATAACTCCTTTGTAATTGTGAAGTCCTTTTCCTTATTTTATTGTTCAAACTTTCTACTCATCTCTAATTATTGTGTAAAATAGGTGCCATCTCTAGATCTCCTTACACTTGGTTGCTTTACTTATGCTTACATAATTAATATTGGCATTTTCAAGGATGATAATACAAAATTCACCATTCTAATAACACACTCACATCTATAAAATCATTTAGGTCTTCCAAAGTCATTTAATGGTAAGAATTATTGCATTGTTGAATGTAGTCATATTCCCTAGCACCTCCACTACTACATTTCACAAGACAATAGTTTTTTTTTCCATTTTTTAATATTTTTTAATAATCTTATATAATATTTGTGTTTGGATTTTCCATTGGAATTTTCAATGCATGGTCTTTAGCCATTTAAATTAATCATTGAATTAATTACATTACATTAAATAAAGATTATTCCATTAAAAAAACATCACATTAATTATGGATCCTGAGATCTTTTTTTTAATTTCCTAATACATGTTCACCCCTTATTTTATTTTCAAAATAAGTTCTCAAGGAGAAAATTGTTTACATTACCAAGACTAAAAAAACTTTACTTTTACCTAAGCTCTAATCTCCCTCTTAATTTGGCTCAAAAGATGTGCCAAGGTAAGCTCTTTTAATTATTTATTATTATTATATTTTATTTAAATCATACCCACTTTATTTACCTTAGATTAAAGGTAATATTTATCTTACATCTTTAATAAATGCAATATGATAATAGTTTCATTGTTTGACCATACAAAGATAATGCTCCTTTATATAATTCCATGAGCGCTATTAGCATTTCTTGGCCAAGACATGAATAAAACATTCCTAGACTAATATATAGATAGTGTGATTAAGGTTTGCCTACACCTTGATATTATATTCTTAAGGTTTAAATATAAAAATTAAGTGGATAGAATTAAAGAGTGATACTTGTTTTCAAGCTAGCTCATCTAGCTAGAGCCTTTGATGGTCACTCGTAAGGAGAGTATCAAAATATGGTATATGAGATAACATATGTATTGATCATAAATAGATATATTTATGAATAATAAGTCCGCACAAGAATTATATTGAAGGGCACTCACTAGAGGTGCTTCTCACATATCTTTTCATTCATTGATCCTTGATTGATCAAGAAGAAATAGGAGACAATAAAACTCTTATAACAAGGTTCCAATCAACCATTGTCAAAAATCTTTGAATAAATATCATTCTTTAATTCATTATAAAAAAATACACAACCAAAAGAGACTAATGACATGGCCTAAATCATAATTTCAATATGCACCCACCTTTTTCTTTGTCATAAAAAGGCCAATAAAAGAGGATTTTCATATGATCATAAGATGCACAATGAATCATTCTAAGAGGTTCCAAACAACCTCAAATCATGCTCACAAATGATCAAAGGAAAGTAAGGATAGGATAAATATGATATCCCTCAAAAGACTTTATGTCATGGGGTGGGGCATGACGTCCCCCTTCCCTTATAAAGGCATCATCCTCGATGTGATCAACATAGTCATATCACTTAAAAGGTAGAAATATATGTTTGTTTCTTTTCTCTCAATGAAAATGGTATTTATTAATTATGTAATAGAAAATTAACATCATATTCTAGAAACATGTTAAAGAAGTACCTTAGGAAAGGTATCTTTTCTCATTTTTAAGGTAAATTCACTCGATTTTATTTTTAGTTTTGGTTAAATTTTTTAACCAATTTAGGGATTTTGAGGGGAAAATGTGTCTTTTTCAAGATAACCACTTATTTTTTCGTTATAGGTTTACTCTGGTCAACATGTTCCTAGCACAAATGCTCACAACAAGGCTATAGAAAGCATATTCCTATGGTAGTATGTTCTATGAGATGTCATGGGCTAAAGGAAACCCTCTCAAGATAAAATATAAGCACTTTGTTATATGAAAACAACTCATATTTTTCAAGTTAAAATTAGTTATTAGTAAGTTTAAATTAAACTATTATCCAAATTAACAGTTTCAAACATACATAAGAGATCAACCATAATGTCTCACTAAGAGTATACCTACTAATAATATGCTACGAGCTAGGAATATGTGATTCAGAACATGCCACTATAGAAGATTATGAGGCTTTTCCCAATTCCCCTCAACAAAATAAGACATATATATATATATATATATATATATATATATATATATATATATATATATATATATATATATATATATATATATAAACGTAACTTCAACCATAGGCATTCAATGCTATAAATGCATAGCCATATGATGATTCTACTAATTATAATGCATATATTCATATATGTATTCACAAAAATCATATAATAATCATAATTTTTAAAAGTAAATATCACAATAGCTTTTCTAGTTTATAGTCCACCTTGAATATTTCCACCTCCATTCCAAGGTATTTGTTAATGTGTTTATGAGTATATAACATAAATAATTAAAATGTATGCACTAAATAAGGTCTTACCCACCCATGACCCTCATAATGGCCTTGTGATACAAGATCAATTCATCCAAATTATGAAGTCCATTCATGGATGTCGAGCATAGACATATATAAACTGAGGGCAACCAGCAAGCATCCAATCATGGCCTGAAGTTCCTCATCTGAGATAATTAAAAATGTCTTTATAGCATATTAATAATATGAAGGGAATCAACAAGTAGCCAATAATGGCCCCAAGTTCCTCCTTGAGTATACAAAAGAAGGGAAGGAAATAAACTCCATAAGGCCCCAAACTTCTCCTTCATGCGCTCATAACAATGTGTTTGTATAAAATAATGATAGGAATCAAACCATAAAGCAACCAATCATGGCCCCAAGTTCCACTTTCAGGCCTCATGGTAATAAACCTTTTTTCCATCACCCATACACATGTCATTATAGTAGAGACCAATAATGAATGTGGATGTAGTGGTGTCAACTACCATGATATTCCTACATAGATCCTCAAGCCAACTCAACATATACTTGATTAGCCAATATAGGTTAGATCACACACACAATGATTCATTGCAATAATCATTAACAAAATCTATAAGACCAATAATATATTATCCTTCCATGATAATCAAACCCATACCATAGCATATTCATGTCAGTAGATTCCATAATCACGATCAAATCATAATGGTTTGAAAGTAAAAAAGTATTAATCAACTCACTTTTCCCATATTTATGCTTATCTAATAGTGTCTAATATAGCATAGTAACAAGAAAGGAACCAACATGCATCATTCATGGCCCTAAGTTCCTCTCCCCATCATCATGTTAGTACACTTTTTGTTTTATAACCATCCAATAGCAGTTTTACCTTGCATTTTATCACAATAGAAGGAACTATTCTTTAATAAAGTTTTTTTTATTAGATTTATTGTTTTTAAATTGAAATAATAAGGGCCTATCTTAATGTTGTCATTTTTCATATAATAACAAGTGAGAATAATCTCAATCATGCATTGTCTAAATGATTGTTAGGAATTACTTCACTCAAAATATATGGCAATCAAACTTATTAGAACAATATTAGTCTTCTTATGCCCAAGTTATTCTACTAACATTCAAGGAGAACAATATTTGTCCACTCACATCTTCCTTAGTCTACAACATTCAAGGCACAAAATATGCTTAGGCTAGAACAACATTAATAGAAATTACCATTACTTAACAAGTAGAGTTTTAATGCGATAAGATCCTCAATCATGGAGGTACTAAATAAAAGGTTCAAAGGATAAATATGCATAAATAACACTCAAAAGATAACTTTGTTTGGTCTACGTTTTATTTATGATATAAGCATACCCATGATATAAGTATCACTTGAATAAAGATTTTATTCACCATGGAAGTAGAGTAACCAAGACAATAATTCATCCCAGAGTTCATAGTGTTGCAATCATGATTTGATACCAAGTATCAAGGCACACCAACCAATGTAACTCAAAACATGACTAATTTTTTTAAATGTTTCATAAAAATAATATGACATCTCTTAAAAATTACTGGTCAATTTGATTACAAAACTCTATGTGACTACTTATTGTCTCTATAATATAAGGAAATTTTATCCCATTTTGTTTGGAGTAATATCTCGAATGAGTATATGAAGGGTATTAGATACCTCATGATTGAGTGGCCTTTCTAATTTATTGGTGGCAAGCATAAAATAACCATTATTTTGATGGATATGGATTCATAAAATTACTAATAATATTAATTCCATGATTCGTTATTATTCTTAACAAGAAGGATGATATTGACATTATGTTGAGGTCTCTACCCTTAATAATCCACCATAGGGTAGAATATAAAATACTCTAGTTTTCTAATATTTATATTCCAAAAAAAATATTAGCATTAGATTAACATCAAAAATTAAGCTTATGTTCCAAATAATGTTCTTAATAGTGATGTAATCTAATTAGGTCTTCTACATAAAATCCTACACATAAATCTATATATCTTTATGTGATAAAAGATTGATTAAGTACCCAACTTACCAATGAAAATAAAATTTGTTTATATAACAACAAGATGATAACAAGTTTTTGAAAACCCAAGTAGTTTAAGAGTTGCTTTTCACATATGACTAAAAATCATACCACAGATATGCTCATCACATTGTATGGAGTCTCACATACTTATCCTAACTATTGTACTAATGTTATTACAAACATATTATTAAGGGATAAAAACCTTCATATATTAACATAGAGTTAATAATTAGGGTAGTGAGATCTTACTCATTTAATTTATTTTAGTGAAAAGAATAGGTACCATTTATATAGGCTAATACTCATATAATAATTGAAAACTTCATTACGCAGTCTATTTTTATCTCTACTTATAGAATTATCACAATGGTTATCAAACAATGACTCTGTTATTCACCCAAGATTAAATATCATAGAATGTGATTTTATCAATTGTTGATAAGAATATTTCACTCTTTAATATAGGTTTATTTACTTCCTCTAAGGTTGATATAATCTCAAAGAAGGTGATATTTCATAACTTAGTCAACTATGGTAATTCAATTCTAGCATAACCTTATTTACTCATTATTTGACCCAAGAAGGATCTTAAAGCACTTATAATTCTCTAGATGAGAGTTTCTTAGATATTCCTAAGTAAGTTTATCCCTGCTTTCAATAATATAGGAGAGGTGGTTTAATAATAGGTATAAGGCATAACAATCAATGGTTTTGTTTCCCTTTTAGAGTGATTGGATTGTCTCCTTTGAGAGATTCCCAAACAAAAGGTTTGAATATATAATGCATTTCATGATAAATTGACAATAACTTTGAATTCTTATCAGAGCTTGAAATGTAAGTAAGGCATTATCTATTTTCCTCTAATATGTAAGCATAACATTTTATATCATCTTTAGATGCTAGTGAGAGAGTAAAAGGTATTTCTATTTTCTATGTTCCTTATGATCTCACAATAGGACTACATAATAGGACTATTTCATATCAATATGGATGGTCTAATATAATACAAGCAAACCATGAATTATGATATGAATTTTACCTCAATTTCTATGAATCTTTTTTTTGTATCTAGTGTTTATGAGGGAAAGCATTGTAGTGTAATTTAAACAGAAATGATCTTCCCAAACATCACACAATAATAGATAAATGGTTTTAATAAGTAAAAATTAGCTTATTAACTTCATGCATGAATTGAATATTAATATGTTTAGGCAAATATAATTTTTTATGGAAGTCCCAAACTTTTGAACACAATGCAATAAACATTATTACCTTCACATATCTTAAGGCTATATATATAGTTAATCAACCAAGACACATTACCACCAACATTAGGTAATTACCTATTAATACAAGGAATACATTTATTTCTTAGTGTATTTTTACAAAAATAATAGGTTTAAGTAGGATAAGACAACTCTCTTAATTATTATTTAAGGAAAGAAGAATATCTTGATAGTTTCCCTTTCATGTGAACAAGTAACTAATTTAGGATGGTAAGTCATATTCCCAAGAAATTCAACAATAATAATCATAATATTAATACTGGATTCTCCATTATCCTTATTAATACTCCCCCTATACTAAAACCAAATAAAAGTTGCATCATCATAAGGATGGCAAGATTACTTCTTCAACTAGTACAATTAATGTTCACAAATATGTATTGTAAAGAAATAATAAATCAAGTTATCTCCCATCAATGAACATTTATATATCCTTATTTCAAGGTCTATATTGTCTCTTTCATTTATAGTGTAACCTTAGGATATCTTTAGTACACACATCCATTCACACAAACATAAAAAACATATTTCCTAAACAAATTAGCTTAATAACATCATAACCAATTTTTTTGTAATTAGTGAGAGAAAACAAAGATTGGAAGTGAATTGGCCCTTTAACATATAAGTCAACATATTCTTTCACTAGATACCTCTATCCATCATGCTACTTTGGGATCCATCAATAAATATTTTTAAAAGGGTTTACCATGATTTTATTTCTTCATAACACCTTTCATTATGCTTTCCTAGACTTATAATTTGCAATCTAAAATCAATTGTAGTAATGATTAAGTATATGAGCATACATTTTATTAACTAAATTCTGAGGAAAGAGGATAAAGTGTTGTTGGCAATTTTCTTCTTCCAAAAAGGATTACAGTTGAACCCTAATATCTTGGGGCATAGCTATCATTGTTAGGATAAAATAAACTATGTTAATCAATCCCCAACCCCATCGAACACCTAATCATTCACCATGATACCCTATAAAAAAACTTCCTAGTTATTAAAGTTTATACAACATTCATTATATAAAATATACAACAATAAGCCACCAAAGACAAATAAAAATGAAGTCATCCTCAATCATAAAAATTATAGTGCATTCATCTTTAACAAATCACCATAAAGGCATCTTCCTTATACAACCCATAAATAGTAATTTTTGACATAATAAACAATAGACAATCAGTAGTAGGGAATATTCATTTATATAGTCTATAATTAGAAATTTATGACATGTTTTTAACCCAATTAATAATAGCAATAAGTATAAAGGCTTCCTTATTTACACAACCTAGAATTAGCAATTTGTAGTTCATATATTCCATAAAATGTACAATAGTTGCCAACTAATTTTTTAACCATTACCATCATTTATAAACCTCAATATAAGGTAATAAATACCATATATCAAAGGATAAAAAAATTGTATTTTATTATACAACCTATATTAACATGTTTGATAAACTACCATTCCTTTATACAGTTATTGGAAATAAGTTTCTTGTTAAATTAGATATGCAATTTCAAACTCGATGGTTATATAGAGCAACATATCGCTAGAGAAATAATTAATATATGCTAAATACTAGCATGATTCTACTAAGATAGAACACATGGTTTTAATCACATTTTTTCCATTAATCATTAAACTGATTACTCCTAACTTATAAAAGAATCAACTAAAGAATAAATACTTGTTAGGAGAGAGGGAAGAATATCATGATGGCTCACTCCACTTTTTATTGTATCCAAAATATGTCCTATATTCTTCATAACTCCTTTTTAGGTGTGACATCCATTTCTTTATTTTGTTGTGAACATTTGGGGCTCATCTCTAATTATTCTTTAAAATGGGTGCCATCTCTAGATGTCCTTGCACCTAGTTACTTTTCCTATGTGTACATAATGAATATTACCATTTTAAATGATGATAAATCATAATTTTACATTTGAATAACATCCTCACATATTCAAAATAGCTTGGGTCTCCCTAGGGCATTTAATTGTAAGAATTATTACATTAGTGAATGCATTCATATTCCCCAGTTCCTCCACTACTATGTTTCACAAGATGATTTTTTTTTAAAATAATCTCATCTATTGATTTTATTTGAAATAAGGAAATTAGGAGGGGTCGTGAGTTAGAGAATGAGCTCATCAGTTTGGTCCGAAGAAATTTTGATACGATTCAAGACTTGTGACCTTGTATATGGGGAACTAGATGATGTGATTACCTTTATCAGACAAAATATTGTGCAAAATTAGATTGTAATAAATATGCAATAAATATTATTACTGCTTTATAAATTTATTAAAACTATAATGTTTTAAAATAATGAAGGCATAAGGATAAAAATAAAAACTTATCAAGAAAACTAAGATGTAGGATGTTGCAGAGCCTTAGATTGACTATGTTAACTGGGTAGAAAATGAAATTGGAAATTATGAGGCCTGTATATTAGATCATTGGTATTGGACAGGAGAAGGGTCATTTTTATACTCATGGAGAATTGTTTTCCTATAGTGAAAATATTATTGGTTTATGTGTGCATCATACTATGTACTTTTCATATTTTGCATGAGCTTCTAATTCACTTCTAGGACCATTATGTAACTAGTTTTCTCCTTAAAACCCTAGTTCAAATGCAAAAGCATGGAATAAGAATGGTTTAGAAGTTGAATTTGGGTATGACTTGAAAACCCCTTATGTTTAGTATTGACAATACACCACTAATTTGAAGAGGGATCAAACTTCATGTTGTTATCCCAAGCTATGGTGGTGTGTGTTAAACTAGTGAAATATGTTAGATGATAGTGTAATTATAGTGTGATTATATGTTTCTACTATGATTTATGACCTTATATATGTATTCACACTTTAACTCAGGGCTGCTAGGGTTGTATGTGATAATTTTTTTGAGAAATAGGAATTTTTATATCAATGTGTAATTTGAATATTGGTTATTTTTGTGTGGAAGACTTTTCTATATGCAAAAAGACTTAAATTGTTTTAATATAGTGATATTTTTAGTATTCCATAAAATAAGGATTATTAAAACTCTGTAACCAAACTTTAGGCTACTTTATATTTTTAAAAATAGTTGTTAATTGGTGGGAGAACAATATTTAATATGTTGGACAACAATGGGATGTGTTATAGTCCAAATGGGGCACTCATGTCCAAAGTCTAGAAAAAACTAATAATATGGTTATAATCAATTATTTTTTGAGACTAAGATGCTAAAAAAGTTGGGTGGATGGGTCTTAAGGTGACTTAAGATGTTTTCAAGGGTTTATCACCATGAAAAATGTGAGTGAAGATGGTCAAAAGGCCAGAGGTTAGGTTAAGAATTGAGTATGTCAAAAAGATTATCACAAGTGCATGTTTAAGCTTAAATGTACATTTATGTGACTACAATCCCCCCATTTATTTGAGTAAATTAAACAAAGATAAATTACTAAAATAAAATGGAAATAAATCATATCTAAACTTACCTATGAAGTGCAATGCTGAATGTAGGTTCCAAATGTCCAATTGTGCTCCACACATAAACATGGGATGGAACATATATATAATTAGTTATTAATTAAGATGAAAATCAATAATAAAAAATAATAACAATCATGATGTAACTAAAAATAAATTAATACACCTGATTTGGAACCCAAATCATTATGTTTTTGGGTGTAAATACTATCACAAAACTAGTGCATATGAAGTGTAGGTTTGTTAGATTGGAAGAAACACATACCAAATGAAGCATGAAAGGATACATGAAATCATGTTTGAATTTTTAGTTGATCAAGTAAATAAATATAGAACACAAGTTGGTTTGTAATCTTATATAACTAGTATTATATATCAGTGTGATATTATCTGAGCAATATCAATAGATGTAATGCAATGAGAATACTTAGCTATAAGTAAGAAATTATTGATAAGGAATGATAAAACATGTGTGTTTGATGCCCCCAAGTGAGAATGTCTGTGTATGTACACGATATATAAATACTATATGTGGTTTAGAACTGGGAAGTGATTCTCTGGGATCACTGAGAAAACATCAAAGAAACCAAAAAATAGAGAAATGTGTTCCTATTTGTTAATGTGTTATTATTTGAGTGAAGTTTTTGAATGTTTGATAATATATTCATCTACTATTGGGTCTATAAGTTCTATCCTATAAGCTATTTAGTCACTCATGTATATTATGAGAATCATATATGGTATACATTAGATAAAAATAAGTACCACATCAATTGTGCACAAATTAACTGGTGTCATAATTTTGAAATTTTATGGAATATTTGATTATTATTTTTTATATTTTAAAAATATAATATGATAATCAAAGAAACTATATACAAGTAATAATGACATCATATAGTAAGCATCCCATCAATAAGATGCATCTGTATAGGCCTTGCATTATTACTATATTCATATTATGTGTAATCAAAATCATCATAATCACAATAATATGTACTATTATAATCATTATCACAATAATATGTACTATTATAATCATTATCATCTTGATTTTTAAATTGTGAAATTCCACTATTATCTTCTATTGTATCTAGATATTTAAAATGGAATGCCCCATACTATGTTATTGACATTTTTGGTTTATTTTTTGTCATATGTATTGTCATTTTCCTCTACTAATATACCATTACATGTATATGTGTGTCTAGTAAATAAATATTATTTTTTATCCTTTTTCTATAAAGATGCTCCTTGTTTATTAAAGGATTTTATCCTACCTTTATGATCAAATGATATTAAACCTTTATTTTTATCAATTATTATGCATATTGATTATAACCATGATTTTATAAGCACAACATTGTATGCACTTGGATTATAAATAACACAAAAATTAAGAGATGTTAATTTGAAATAAAATAAAATATTAACTTTATTAATCCCACACTTTTTATAGTTGTATTAGTTTGATCTATTAGTTTATGATTATTTACAAGATATCTAAGAAATAACATAGAACAAAAATGTGAATCCTAATAGTCCATGATCATGATATTTATAAATTTCTTTCCATCTATGTGAGAAGTGATAGTGAAAGGGTATTGAGATGTGGGAGGTGGAGTGGGTTGAGGAAGGATATGGTGGTTAAAATATTTTGGCCTTATAGAATGGGATACATTACCTCTTGGTAAAGTGATAGCATAGACATAGAGAAGGATCTAAATGAGATAGCTAAAGCCTTGTATCCATAGGTGTAGCCATTGGTTTGTAATCTATCATATAAAACCTCTCAAACAATGTACTTGTATATTTCATCTGAGACATGAATATTTGGTGCTCTTTATATCATAATTCTAATCCAAAATAGTATTGTAGTAGCCCAAGATATGTCATGTCAAATGATCAGTTGAGATCTTTCTTTGTTGCATCAATCATCTTGACTAAGCTACCAGTGATGACTAGATATTTGACATAAAAAATACTAATAAAAATATCTCCCCTTGATTTTTGAGGTAGAGATTAGGATAATATGGATTATTATGAAATGCTCATCAATTTTTATATACTAGGCTCTAGGATCCTATTTAAGACCTTATATAGATTTTATGAGTCTGAAAACCTTTTGGTTGAGTCATGTAGACCTATTCCTATAGATATCCATTTAATAATGCACTTTTAATGTCCATATAATAAAAATTCCAACCAAAATATTCATCCATTATAAAGATAATTCTAATTTTCTTTATCTTAGTTATAGGAGAAAAAGTCTCTTCATAGCCTATACCTTCTTTTTGTGCATATCCCTTTGCTATGACTATTTCCTTGTGCTTGTATATACTACCATATGTTTTATATTTGGTCATAAAGACTCATTTTCATCTAGTAGGTTTCTTTCCTAGTGGAAGAAAAATAAGTTACAATATGTCATTCTTCATAAGAGGTTGATATTCTGCATCCACGGTATCTTTTTAAGGCCTGGACTCTACATCTTCATGGACTCTAGAGGGATAAAAATTTTATACAAAAATTATCATTAAGGATAAATTTAATTTTTAATGAGCCATACATGAGTCCTCAGTATTGTGGATGAAGTATTTGTAGGTCCATCTAATTTTTCATCTCAAATTATACTCATATACCATCTCAAATTATACTCATTTACATATAACAAACACACACACATAAACATTTATCCGTATGTTACATCCTTAGTCTATAACATGTATTGGGATATGTGTATCGATTTTGTGAATTACATAAAACCTTCCTTATTATATTACATTTATCTATAGGTTCATTTAGGTAGTTATGTCAGCTTATGGAGTAATCATAGCCTTAGTAAACTATAAATAGGAGGTAGTGATTAGTGATTGATCATCATATTATTAATTATGTTTTTATTGTAAGGTTGTGGAGGTTTCCACCTTGAAGTAGCTTGTAATTCATTAATATATTATTCTCTATTTTAGTCATATTTTAATATATCACTTTTATTCTAATATTTGATGAATTAATTTCATTACAAGTGGTATCAGTGTTTTTATTTGGGATTTTGAGTGGGTAAACCCCTAATTGTATAAAATAGCTTAAGTATTGTAGTTTGGATCAATTTTATATTCAAAAAATTTAATGGAGTTTGAGGATCATTCAAGGATCTCTCATTGGGAATATGTTTTGAATGATTTATTACTAAATTATGGTTTTCATAAATTAACTCTATATGTCATGCTCTTAGATGACCCACATGTTATAGTTCCATGTCTATGAGAGACAAGATCTCACATCTCTAATAAAACTAATCTCCCTTCTCATCAATCCATCAAATGATCAGTGACTAGTTATAAAGCAACATGTCAGTACCCTTATTCCCCAATAGTCAAGAGGTAAGAATACCAATTATCACCTTCTATTGATTTGGTATTGTTTATCTCTCAATCATAAAAAATTACACTTGTAACTTCACCCCATGTCAGGTGTGCCCACATATCTAAAGTGAGTATCCCAACCTACTGCATCATCCCTATTTGTGGCCTCCTAAGCAAGGGACACTAATAGAGCTATAATTAGTAGGATTTTAATCATGTACACATCAACCAACATGATGGTCCACTCCTTAAGGGACTAAGGGAACATTAAAGTATTACGAGTAGGGTCCCACTAGGTGGTCATGATGTTTAATAACCTAATTGAGGTAGGGATGATCCCAACACATGCCACTTGTAGTATATTGAATTGATCAAGGACCAACTCATATGTCAATAGAATCACCATCACTCAAGGGATATAATAATTATATCAAGATAAAATCTAATAAATATAAGCTACCTATATAAATAAAATATCATATTTTAACTAAAACCCCACTTATGCCTTCCAAAAATATAATCTTGCCCTCTCAATTCCCAGGAATGGAATCACCCTTGTCTACAGGTGCTGGTTACACAACCATCATTAATGATTAATAAAACACTATGTATTAGTTGTTGCACCTTTACAACTTATATATCTTGGTGATTATGGTTCAACTAGGTTGTTACATAGCCGTTATTCGGTGAAGATTGACGATGCCATCCTCGAGTGGAAGTTCTATAAGCTATACCCATCATTTCAAAACCCCTCAAAACTTTTATAAATCCACCTAAGCTACCAAAAATTAACATATTACTATTTCAACCTCTTACAAACATTTTGACATTAAATATTTTAAATGTCACAATATTTTTAGCTTTTTTCAAAAAAAATCAAAAATAGTGAAAAACGTAAAAACTCAATAAAACCTATATGTCACTACTCATCTCCACCTCATATTTGTATAATCATCATCCTCATCTCATACTTATCCCTTCGACTACTTGTCTTATCAAATCCATCATATGTGATATCAAGCTCAAAAATCTCTCAAATAAATTAGAATAAATGAATTTGTTTTTGACAAGTTTTTGAATATAATGGGCCCCAAACAAGCCATTTTTATTTAAAAACTCTCTAATTTGGGAATATTTTCATAATTAATGCATATTTTAATGTTCATAAGTCATTCTATTACTATATTTTACTATTCATGTTTTAAAACTAATAATTTAATTACATTAAATCTTTTGTAGCATGTTTTACAATTTTTTAGGTATACGATGACTTGACATCCTATTTACTCCCATGACAAGGTGATTTAGTTAGTATGATATTCCTTGAATGCATGCTACATACTATCATCCATGCTTTTATTAAATATTATGTTTTTTATTATTTTATTAAAATTCTACTTGATTCTTATCTTCTATCTATAGGTTACACTTAGTCTCGACTAGTTTTACTGTACCAAAAAGGTAAGTGAGGTAATTATTTATTACCCCATATTTCCCTTAACATAGGTAATTAATTAGGACCACCCCCTTTTCAATATATGACAAACATCCTACTGAGGAGTAAATATGTATGCACCTAATATTTCATGGTGAGATATTCTAATAAAATATTTGATGATGATGCAGATATATCATAATGTATGCTCAAAATGGGTTCTATTTTTCACCCTTCCCATTTTGTCTCCATTTATTTATCAAATCCCTCTTTGACTCTAATTTTTTTATCCTTTCCATTTTTTTTATCTAAATTTCATGAGCCTTCTATCCAGGATATAAACATCATTATGTATGACAAGGCAACCACTCTTCATAACAAAACTACCACCTAGATTTCATCTCCATAGCATGGTTCCATTTAAAAAAATTATAGGTTTTGTAACTTTATGCAGTGATTCTATCATGTGAACTAGAAGTTACGTAACATCCCATATAAATAAGGGTTGTTCTATCACCTTTATTTTTCCTTCTAAATTTATCTTTTAGAGATCATGTTTTGATGGGTTTTGCATGATCATTATCGTGTTTCTTGATATTTCCTCTTAGTGTTCACATCAATGCTTGACAAGCTCACTCCCCTTCTATTTTAAATCTTTTTGAGTATTTCCTAATTTCTACTCCTAATTTACCTTAGTGAAACTCCTTCATATAACCTTCATTATTCTTATATAAGTAAGTCATTTTTGTCTTGATTTCAAATATGAAAATTTATATTAGAGCCTAAAGTTTTGAAGATTTCTACAACCATAACCTATTACCATTGCTTTAGATATTTTATTTTACCATTTTTATGTTGACTAAATAATTATGATCAATGAGAGTCATTATTTCTACACCCAAATCTTTATAAACTTATATTTTTAACTAACCACAATACATTGTTCTTTATTTAGAGCTCTCTCTCTCTCTCTCTCTCTCTCTCTCTCTCTCTCTCTCTCTCTCTCTCTCTCTCTCTCTCTCTCTCTCTCTCTCTCTCTCTTCTCTTCCTTCCAATTAGATATTTCTTTTAATTATTTATTAACAAATTATATAGCACATTGAGGACCGTACAACAAATAGTTCTCTTTCTTTTAGTCATTCTACACCTTGATTAGGTTAGGGGTTTTTAGTTTCATTTTCTCTTATTTGTTTATTAGATTAAATTAGATTAGTTTCTCTTCTTTTATTAGTTTAAATATTCATGTTCAAAAATAAAAATTTGATAGGAAAAATAATTCTTCTCTCTCCTATCATTGAAAATGATATTACTTAATTTTATCCATTTTTTGCATCCATTTAGTAGTTTCCTTTAGAGTATATAAATTTTATTTTAAACCTTATGTGAGTTCTAGGAAAAAACCAAACACTTTTAGTTTTATCTATTATCAATGTTATGTTTTAAAATAAGTTCTTGTTTACACAAACACATACACAAGAAAATAAAAAACCCATAATATAACCAAAGTAATCACAAAGTGTTGCCTCGATCCTGATTTTATTTAAGTAAATTATAAAAACTATTTTTATCTCACTAATTCAGAAAATTATAATTCATGTATTCACTTTTACTCAAAAAAATTCATTCAAACTAGTGTCCACTCATTTAGAAACACTAAAATATATATTTGTTTGCATATGTAAAATAACTATTGGGTGTTTATTAGTGTTTTTTATTACTTGCACGTTAGTATAAAAATAATTGACATACTAGATTCATTCATTTATCTTTCAAGAAATCAATAAAAATATTGCACTCATCTTGCATTCTGGAAAGTAAAATCAGTTTTTCCATGATTAAAGTATATCTTGTTTGATTAATTTTGATGTATTGAAAATTAGGCTAAAAACACCAAAAATAAACATTCCTTAATTTCAATTTAAGTTATTTATCAGTTTTTACTTTTATTTATTTAGTTTTAGCAAGTGGTTGGCTTTCATGTTAGTTAAATATCCCCAATAAAAAATAATAATCAAACTACCAAGGCCTTATCAAATTGATCACAAACATTTGAAACCCTTGCTTCAATAGTATAAAAAATCATTTAAATAAATATTTCCAAGACAAACCCATACTCTTACACTTTACCTTGTCTCTTTTAGATAACACTTTCCAAGACATCTAGTCTTATTAGAGAATGTCATTTCCCTTGTGTCAGAGCACCTAGTCCTTCAATCAACATACAATCAAATATTAGTTTTGAATTAAGACTTGAGATTTTCCATGCTACACCTATTCCCCATCTCATCATCAATACTCTTACTACCTTTGAAACAAGATAAAATTATTGATCTACCCATTATTGTCCTCCCATACAACCGAGGTCACTAATCTAATGTGACTGACACCAAAATCCTCACCTTCACTCCCCTTTATTGTCCTCAAAACTAGCCTCATCATATATCATTCATATTTTTATATGCCATTAATTGGACATTTTCAAACTAATAGATTTGAACATACATCAAGTAATTCACCCTAACCATCCCCATTTCACTAATCTTAGTATTGATAAGGAGATTCACCTCCTTTTTATTTCAAACACCAAGGGTCCTTATACCTCTATTTCTTCTCAGTTAGATGATATTAATGAGTAATATGACATTATGGAAATATTTTGGTTCCATCATGAGAATCCCTTACCTCTCATCATCCCAAATCCCATTTTACATAACAATTATCCTAATTTATAGTTCCACCTATGATCCATCTATTACATTAGTTGTCTTGATCTAATATTGGGATGTTAAGTTCATAATTTGTGTTATTTATATGCACACAAGTTTTAATTATCTAGACTCAAACAATAAAATTCAATCATAAAATCATTTTTTAATAGATGGTTTATAAAATTTACATAGATTTTCAAATACTCATATTTCAATTTGATTTATTGGAACCCATTGTGGGTCCCAATTTTTACAATAATATAATGCGAAGTGTGATGGTTATATGCACAAATTTGGGGGCCAAAAAGAGGATAAAATTATAATTTTTACCCCAAAAAACCATTCTATATACACAATTGATATAACCACATGCATGGTTCTTAATGTTAGTCTTAATGGTTATAGAAGTTGAATTGCATACACTATAAAACTATGTATTCATAAAAAATGCATATGAATAAAAATTACGTATGCAATATTTACATAATAAAATAAAAAAATCAAATCCAAATCATTTTACATTTCAAACATCATAAACTATGATCAAAATAAGGAAGACCAAATCGATGTTTTGGATCAATAATATTCAACTAGTAATATTTTTACATTTTATATCTACCCACACTTAAATTTGATAATGTCACTTTAAAGTAGAGGTCATACAATTAGACCCTAGTTTTTTTTCAAATTTGTTGTATTTTTATTTAAATTGTTTATATTTTTATGTGTTTTAGAGCACATGTCTTCATGTGCAGTGGTTGGTGTGTTAGAACCTAACACCCAAAACCCTCCTATCCCTCCTATGTCTTTTAACTCTTCAATCTCTCCTCACATGTAAAACCTTCCTAGCCCTCCTATAGTTCCTCAAGTCCTCCAAGGTAGTTAAGAGGATTTATCAAGCCACATAATAGAAAATGAATTTTAAGTTGAGAATCTATTAGTTCATTAGTGGATTCAAATTCAAACAACCCCTACTGAATTTCCCTAGCAAACATATTACAAATATTAGTAAATCAAGTTGAGTCATTAACAATTCAAACTGATGGGTGGTATGAGTATATAGATATATGTAGGAAATATTATTTAAAAAAACTATCAACACTCTCTATGCAAGATAAACACGTAACCAAATCCCAAATTTATGACCTATTCATTGATGGGAAGACTAGTGTATCACTTGATATGATAGTCAAATAGATTTCAATCCATTGGTGCACTCATGATTTTCTCAAATAGAATTTTAGGGATTAATGGTGGATGGTCTATGATCACCCACCTTGAAACAATAATGAGGTACATTGTCTAATTAGATATTACATACTTTTTAACTATTAATATTGATGTGTGTTTTCTAAATTTCCCTTTAAATTTTTGCAAATAGCTAATGCATAAAAAAATTGTCTACGTAGACTCTTCTGATGATGTATTTGGTCCTATCAAATGGTCCCATCAAAATAATTATTAGGGATTGAATATTACAATTAAATAATTTAATTTGAAAATTTTCATATTATTCAATGATCTAGTTTATGAGCTAATTTTGAATTTTTATTTATTTTTATGTATATACATGTTTGCAAGGACCTATGACTTCCATCATCAGAAGCTAGTAACTAAATCATATTACTGATTTATTTCACACTCTTGTTCATCAATGTGAACATATCATTAACCCTATTAAACACCAATTTCAAACTGACTATGACTACCAACTTCCAGTAAGTGCACCTATGAATAAATTATATATGATTTGAAAAATTTGACATGTTAATTTTGTAAGTATATTAATATAGCATGTGTAATTTATAACAATATTTTCATATGAATAGTTGGAGATACATATGATTTTGAAACTAAATAGAACTCTTAGTCAATCAACTCATAGACCTTCAATTGTGGGAAAGACATCTAGGGGACATGTTTCAACAGGAAAGGAAAAGAAAACAATGCACTTTGTTGATTAGGAGATCATGTCTTATGACATTTTTTTGTATGCCTATATGAATTGATGTATAGTTTTTTAGCATGTTGTATATGGCTATGTAGCATTGAGCTCAGATATTATTTTGTGTTCACATTTTGTATGCCTATATATATATATATATATATATATATATAAAATTCAAAATTTTACTTTTTAAATATTGTAGTCTATTGAATGTTGTCAAAATGCATGCAAAATGTACATATAATTATGTTAATATATTGTTCAATAATTTTTTTTGCTTTTGAATATATATCACAGTCTTTCAAAAACCTTTGCTTACAATTTTTCATACTCTATTCTATTTTATTGGTCATATAAGACCAATAGGATCTGATCTAATTAAAATTTTATCATCTACAAACCTATGCATAACATCTACCTCTAATACCTATGATTGCAATGTTGATCCCAAACTTCTTTGTCCTTGCTCTTTTCCACTAGGTTCATGGAATTCATCACAAGACTCTCATATTTTCAACACCAACACTCTCTTATGATTATTTAGGAATCCGAGGTTTACCTTAGTCACCTCTCAATGTTCAACTCACTCTAGAATCTCCACTTTACTTTTGTAATCAATCTTGTCTCACTCTCTCAATGCACCTTTTAGACTTGTCTAGACCTTTTGTCATCTACCTTATCTATATGTACTTATAGTCACCTCTAATATATTTTAACCTCCTACCCTATCCTGAAACATGCCAATTTTTTTTTAAGTCCCCAACCTTTTGGAAGCAATAAGTTTTGACTTGTAACTCTGTTTGAGCTCTTACATGTTGACCTAGACCATATGATGTGTGATGTGTAATGAATTTATGTTTATGTGAATGTAGAGATTAGTTTATTAATTCTTACAAGGCTAGTATTATTGATCTTCTCTTATATGGATAATGTTTACTATATTTTTTTATATTATAAATTCATGTGATGGGTATATATTTATTATTTATTCTCATAATGGGGTATCTTACTATAATGAACCTAATAACTAACAAGAACAAGAAAATTACTAATTGGCAAAGATATTGAAACAATTCTTAGAAATTATTCATATTGATTTCTTGAAATAATTTGAAACCTAAACCATAATTAAAAAAAGCCTAAACTCAAAAATTAGAGTCTACATACACAATTAAAATTTAAAAAAATATACAAAAAAGTCTATTTTTAGCAGCTACTATTTATAGTAAGTTTTGCATGCAAGCACACGTTTGTCTCTAAATTTATTTCAAAATAACCTAAATACTAAAATTATCCTATGGAACAAAATTCAACTAAATTTGACTTCTAGTTCTAAAACTATAAAATTTCTAAAAATAGAAAATTCTCAAAAAAATCATTAAGCATTAATTTTGGACCCTCAGAGGATCAAATTTGGCCTCTAAAAAATATTATAATAAAATATAGGTAGATATATCCTCTTAGGGTAGAATCAAATTTTTTGATATGGTCATTTTGGTGTGTGTAAGATCTCAAACAGAGTTACAAGTCAAAATTTATTACCTCCAAAAGGTTGGCCTATTTTTTCTACATCATACTATACCTAAGATGAGAGCTTAAGTATTATATATAAAGTGATATGTTGATGTTTTATGTGTGAGTGTGCTCATGTATATTGTGCAATATTATGTTTTCATAAGACCTTGATTGATCTTGAAAAATCACAACATTTTTGTTTCGTTATCGGGACCCTTTTTAACAAAGAATGAATATTACCATTGTGAATGGTTGGATGCATATCTCTAGATCTTATGGAGCATTGGTTTAAGAAAAATTATTTAAATTAATTAAAGGATACAATCATAAGAAAGGTTTGAAGTTAAAAAGGTGGTTACATTACAACATGCAGAGTGATATGTTGTATGAGACATATTTCTTCTATGAGTGATTGGAGCACATCCCAACATGGTTAATAGTGTATGTGGATGTGATAACTTTATAGTTAAAGAAAAAACAATATTGGAATGAATAAAATGGGAAGAAACAAAAGTAATTAAATGAAGAATGGAAAACATATGTGGATTTCATGTGGAGATGTGCTTTAAATAGATACTTTATATAGTTTTCTATTTGGACAAATTTGTGCTTAGAGGTTTTAGTAATTTTTAGAACTAACTTCATCATTTATACATCATCAAAGAGAGAAGTTCACTACATAAATCCTCAGATGAATGCATCCTTCTTGAAAACAACATCTATGAATACTTGGGTGTACCATAGGAATGGAGATGAAAATCCATCATTGTTCATTTAGTCTTTCTCATTGCTGAGTCTTTCTATAATGTTGTTAAAATAATATTTTGAATCTCTCTTTACTCTTTGAAATTAACTCTACTTCAATATTTTTTTCGTTTTCAATCACATTAATTGTAAAAGGTGGAATTTTACAATTTAATTTATTTCCATTTACCATTGTATTTTGATAATGGCCATTATTGACAATTTTATCAAATAATGCACCTAGGTTATCCATGTGTCTTCATCATGTTTCTTATGTGAATCTTGTATTAGTTCTCATCTACAACATGGAATACGTTATCCTCTCTCTATACTTAGTCAATTATCAAAATATGGTTCAAGCCATTGAAGTTGAGGAAGGTTATAATGTTATAAGGCATGGAGTTATGAACATGCTGCATGGCATACATTGTATATATTCAAATCACTTAGTTCTTAAAAACTTACCTTAAGAAGGTGTGAGGGTTACGAGGTGCATAAAAAATAAAATTATGGTACTTGGCATCCTACGATTAACTTGTAGTTAAACAATGTTTCTGAAATGGGGTATAATAAATTTTGAAGACTCTATGTTGCATAAAGAAACACTACACACCAATTTAGATATAATTAAGTACATAATAAGATTCATCTAAAGAACGTAAAGTAGAAATAATCAAAATTGTGAAATATTTCACAAAGGGCAATAAGATTTGTTGTATACTCTTGTAATTATTATAATGCATGCTTATCTGAATAATTCAAAAATATATAGAAATTCTATGAATTTTTGAGAATTCTTAAGTAAATAATTTTTTTAAAACCAAATTATCATGTACACATCATACTTAATGTTGTCTATGAGAAAACCATTGGAATATGTCAAAATGAACTCTTAAGTGAAAAAAAACATTGCTTCATATTGACTAAAATATTCAAATGCTTATATTTATAATATGATCCTAAATTATTCAACTTTTAAAAAAAATAAATTCCTTATTCAACTAAATAATTAATGAACCCCAAAACTATCAAGACCAATAAATTACTAATAGGCCAACATCTTGAAACAATACTCATAATTGATTTATATTGAATGATTTTAAATAATTACAATCCCAAACAATGCTTGAATAATTATTAATTTAAAATTAAGATTTGACATGCAAATGTTCAAAAAAACTAAAATCTAAAAAAAATCATCTATTTTTAGCAATTGTTATTTAAAGTAAGTTTCATATGTAAGTGCCCATGGATCTTAAAAACTCCCAAATTAATATAAACACTATAATTGGCCTATGTAACTAAATTCGGATGAAGTTAAAATTTGGTTCTAAAAATATACAATTTCTAAAAATAGAAAATTCTTGAAAAAATCATCTAACAATTATTTTAAACCCCTAGATAATCACGTATGGCCTCCAAAAAATATAAAAAGCAACTCTAAGAAGATACAATGGATTATAACAAGACCAAACTTTTCAAGATGGTTTTCTTGGAATATGTAATAGCTCAAATAGAGATATAGGTCAAAAGTTATGACCTCCAAAAGATTAGCCTATTTTTTTTGCATCATTCTCCTCTGATTGAAACCAACTCAGCGCTTATAAGTTGGATTATAATTCCGAAATTTATCTTTATAAATCTTCTTCATATCTCATTTTTGAATGAAAATGTTTTCTTCTTGTTATAATCCTTCCCATTACACCAAGTCCCATTTATAACTACCTTGCCTTGTGCACAGTCTTCATATCCAAAACCTGTACTATCTTTTCCTTCTTCTTTAATGGAACCTTTTGTACCAAATTTACTTATTAATATTCACCATATTCTCTATAGAGTTCATATAAATTGTTGTTGTTGTTGTTGGTGTGTGTGTGTGTGTGTGTGTGTGTGTGTGTGTGTGTGTGTGTGTGTGTGTGTGTGTGTGTGTGTGTGTGTGTGTGTGTACCTCAAATTACTCTTATTCTCCACTACTCTTAGATAGATAACATCCAACACTTCATCCATCTCTCCAAACAAACCCTTCTAATTTCAAACCTTTAAAAAAATAGATAAATTTATATACTTGAAAACATAAATATATTCATTTTACCCATTCAACAATAATTATAACTCACTTTTGAATGAATTATTTCACAAGTAATTATTTTATGTTTTATTGTTCTTGTATTCACACCACACCACAGCAAAAATATTCATTTTACCCATTCAATAATAATTACAAATATAGTCCTAAAATTTCCATGACATTCAAAAATATTCCCACATATGATCAAAATAACATAAAGCTATCAAATATTTCGAATCAAAAGTCCTGTCATTTAATAATGCTAAATAGTATTCATATAATAATTAGAAAGTCCAAAATCATAATGTTGACAAAAAAGCCCTGCATGTTATGCCAAATAGAATAGTTTACATAGGAAACACCAATATTTTATATCCCTACCTTCATGATCAAAATAATAATCTCTACAACAGTATCACAAATCTTCTTTAAACTGTTTGGACTTCCTCTCTTTTTACACAAAGAAGCAAGTGCTAAGAGTGTAAATAGAATCCCAACAACAGTCTAAAAAATTGACTCAAATATTAAATCCTCCATTTTTATTTTCACTAAAATCAACAAAGAACATTTTAAACATTACAATGATGAAATTTTAAGGTGTTTTATATTTTAAATTTATTTTTACTTGATGTGTTGAACCTTGATGACCTTAATGCTACGCTTGGAGTTTTGACTTGAAAGATGAGAGGATATTTTATGGTTTATGGGAGATGTAAAACACCACTACATAGTTCTACTTTATTTCCTTTGAGCAACGAAATGTGTGGTAGTGTAATATTTTTGAAAAAATCCCTTGTCTATAAAAAATTAAGAGTTGCAACTTACTTACCTGCTAATGTCATCATCTTAATCATAGTTATTATGTTATAGGCCTTTACAATAATCCACCACCACTTATTTCCTTTAGTTCAATGTTCACCACATACAACCCCTCTACTCAGCCCATTACTTGATTCATGCAAATATTTATTAGTTGATACCATGCATTAATGCAAATGTTTAAGCATGTTTCTCATTAACTCTAAAAAATGTATGCATTTTACCTTGCCAAGCTCTAATTAATGGGTGTGGGTGGAATAAAGTGACCATGTTTAATGTGATGGATGGCCATTGAGGTATGTATAGTGGATAATGTAACTGTATTAGCTAGAAACATATTGGAAATAAGGGATATTTTTTTGATAGATATGCCATTTATTTTTTCCAATTTATCAATATAAACTATTTGAATTTCCCCAGATAAATTTTCATGTCATTGATCATTAGTAAATAAAAATGTTTAAAAATAAACTTCTTAAAAATTTATTTTTTTAAAAATGTAATATATTTTACCAAAATAGTGTTTAAAATTTAAAAACTATTTGTTACATTGCACAAATTTCAATAGAGATTAATGGATAGAGGGTATTATGTTATGTACCATCTGCACTAGGCACTAATAAAGTTATTAAATGTAAAAGGAGGCTTAAATTATAGAATTAAAGATCGATTTGACGTCATATAGCCCTATTTGGGGCATTGGAAGAAATCCTCGATTTGACAAAATATAAAACCATGTTATGAGCAATTACAATCTAAGGTAAAACTTAAAAAAGATTAAAAACAATTATAACTCATGCAATAAATTATCATGTCTCATCATTCTAATTTCCATCCATATCCATTACATGAAGTGGATGAAATTTTTACATTAATTGATATATTTAATAGACCTACTTGGTTAGATAAACTTGTTATTTACCAAATAATTTCGATGTAAAATAATTCATTGAAAGACACAAATTATATATATATATATGAAATTATAAATTAATTATTATATTTTCAAAACATTTGTGTTTCCATAGTCCATAAAAATAACAAGTAATCTTTGTTGGAAGAAACTATGTTTGGTTTTGAAGATTGATGTGTTTCAGATCCAATAAAATTTTGAAACACCCTAATAATTTGAGCAAAGTGAAGGGATATAAATTATTCATGCTTAGATGCCATTAGTTTATTAAAATTAGTGTGTTTTTGCTTTCCTTTGTTGTAAGATGGTGGTTTTGTTTTAATGTTTTACACTTAGTTTAGTTTTGGTGTTCCTAGGTTAGATTTCTTCTTTTATTTTATTTTAATTATTCTTTACTCATATATTATCATAGAGTAATAATAGGTTACTATTTTCCTTTTAATGTACTTTAAGATAATAATAATAAAGCCAATAGGAATAAATTTTTAAATTTAATTTTTAATAATAAAATTATTATTATTATTATTATTATTATTATTAGTAAATATTTATTTCTTATCTCTTTTGTATTTTTGTATTTTGTTTTTAGTAACTTATTGTAAAGGCTATCTTGATCCCTTTTTGGCATATTTTTTACAATAACCATTTTTATTTAGTTTTCAAGATGCA
Source organism: Torreya grandis (assembly GCA_037957365.1). Taxonomy (NCBI): domain Eukaryota; kingdom Viridiplantae; phylum Streptophyta; class Pinopsida; order Cupressales; family Taxaceae; genus Torreya; species Torreya grandis. Next base: position 581,094 of record JARHVA010005253.1, on the reverse strand, counting down.
AGGTAATATTTTTCTCATATAATATTTATTTCCTAATGAAGGAACACAATAGTGGATCCAAAACATATAGATCTTTAAAACTAGACATAGTTTCTTCTAAAAAATATTAATTATTAAAATATTTTCATTATTGTCCACTATGAAAGGAAAGTATTTGGAAACATGAATGCAATTACCCACATAATTTCATCCTCTATCACAATTTAATTCAATCATAGACATTATAGTCTTCAAACACCTTTGAATGTCACATAGAAATACCTCTTGACATTAAATCAACCTATAGAGGGCCGAAAAATAAGAGGAAGAGGAAGAGGAAATATTAGTCATAATTGTATCCCTCATCTTTGACATCTTACATGTTCATCTAGATGGGATAATTTCATAACCAATTTTAGTTTATTGGTAATTATATGCTAACATTTGGCATGATTTGAAATACAGAAAGTAAACATAAAAAATTTCTAAAATAAATAATTCTTTTGGATGTCAAGCCACCACAACTACCAACTCATGTAATATATATCTCGATGGAAGACATGAAACATGTTTGGTTATGTGAATGGTTGTGTGAGAAATAAAAGATATTTTTATTTAATTCTAGTTTACTTGTAGTGCTTTGTATATATCCCACATGTGAGATAATAAATAGACAAGTATAAATGCAATAGAAATTTTCCCAAATATCAATATAAATTCAACTTTACAAAACCTTCAAGGCCATTTTTTTATGAATTAAAATAAATGTAAGTGCAAATTTTGCCTTCACAAAAGATCAAATGTATTAATTTTAAAAAAATATATATGTTAACAAAGGTCCCTCATCAAAATATGTTAAATATTGATACTTTGTGATGTTACAACAACTTCAAGATATAGGTAGTTATATATTTCACCAATTATGTCTTTGATTTGAAATAAACTCTTGCATAATTAGTGTTTGTTAATTTTAGCAACAAGTTGCGGAATCATCTCAATGATCATTAATTAAATCAGATATATAGATTCACACAAAACAAGAAATAAATATTTATGAAAAATTGATGCAAATAACTTACCCATAGCACATAAACTCTCAACAAAATCATGATATCTATAGCATTATGTTTCTCAAATATGGATTGGTCCTTTAGTTTACAATTAAGGGTATATATAGATCTATGTAGAGGCTTTGTCACTTCATCTTCATGACCATTCAACTGTAACATTGAAGGATACTTTTTGTCTTTTAAATGATTTTGATATTCAAACAAAATTTTAATTACATATAACATATTATATATTGCACACTTGTCACTTATATAATAGTTCTACTATTTTGGACTTTGTAGTCTACTATAAATACTTTACCAAAAATTAACATTTATCTCATCCTAAGGAAACATTCATAAGGACTGTATGAAGAAAAATAACTGGTAGATTTACTTACATTGAGTGGTGAGGTTGGTAAAAAATCAATGATTATGGTTATCACTCAAAATTTCATTTACTTGTTTTCACCTTACTACTTAACCACCATTCTAGTTTTTCAAGTTAGCAACATACTATTATACTACCATTTTGGGTTTTCAATAGATAGGTGTAATTAGGAGTTTTCCCTTAATGTGTTTTCAAAATTCTAGGTGTCGTTCATTAAAGTTATTGTGTTACAAAATTTTATAATCTTTCTTTAATATCGATAATTTTTTTCATTTTTAGTACATTAACATGAAGGTGAAGAATGGATTATGAAGCTGAAGTTGAGTCCATTATTAATTTTAGAGGTATTAGTAGAGCTATTATTGATGATGCTACTTATACAAAGTTAGATGTTAGAGGAATTGGGTGTGGCAGAGGCATTTCCTAGACTATCTAGGATACTTTCCTAGATTATATTACTTCAATGATCTTACGTAGTAGAATGAACATGGGTTTTCTTCAATTATGGCTTGAATGGAATTGTAAAAATTTTATAAATCTTGCTTAAAATTTTTCTAATTATTCAAAGTGTCCCATATCATTTTGAGCATTGTGAGTATGGGTTTCGATCTTCAATAATGTTTAAATGTCCTCATCCTTTGTGGTTGCAATGATAGACTTGTGCTAAGTGACCTTTTGTTCAATGTCCTACGATAAAAAAATCCATTATATCCATATAGATTTATGTCTACATGCTTGAAAATTTTTGGTGAAGCATCTCATTCTCCCAAGCATGCATCTTCTCCGTCACATTATCTCTTACAGTAAGATATTCTTTGAGCATAGTGTTTGACTTAGCTAGTTTGGAGGTTTAACTCTTCATGATTATTTGTATTTGTCATCCTTACATAGGTGTCTCTTGATTTAAATCCAAGCATAATGGAGATATTTCTTCCATTCCAACATACAATGATAAATTTGGATTTAACTAATACATTGTAGAGTCAAAAACATACTCATATTCTTTATCAACTAAAAAATTACTCATATTTCTAATAGGAGGTATTGATCTTGATCTTTTAATTATTTCAACCGTTATTTAGCAACCCAATATTTTGTAAGTTTCATTATGAGATCCATGATTTTATTTTCCTCCAACATTAATTAATCTCCAAATACATACCTGACTAGTGATATATAGATATCATTAATAAGCTTGCATACCTTATTCATTATATCATGAATATCTACATTCTCATTTCATAAGTGAGTGTTGTCTACTCTATCTTTAATTATTTCTATGTAATAAAGTCCTAGAAGTCAAAATATCCTTCAATATATTTGGCCAAGGTTAATTTTTTGACATGTATTGATACCTCTTTGCTTGATATCACAAGTGTAAGTTAAGTAGAATTAATTACTGATTGTGAGGGCTAATGTCTAATTTATGAAATAGGGAGGGTATTGTTCTTGACATAGGTGCATCTTGGATATCCAACATCGAATGTACATTAGCTTGATATTTATCCTACGATGTCTTTCCTTAAGATCCTCTATGGGTTTTTAGTGATCAAATAATTTTTTACCTTTTCTTGATGACCTATCTTATATATGTTTTTATCCCTTGAATCATCTTTGACACTTGAATTAAGTCATTCATCTAATTTTCACATTATTATCCTCCTTGATTTGAATTTTTATGTTTGTGATGTGACCTTTGCATTTTTGTTGTATCAATTCAGTGTTTCCTCAAATAACATTTGAGGATGTAGATAACTAAATTGAAGATTAAAATGAATATTAATAATTATTTCTCAAAATGTTACTTCAAATTATAAACATCACCTCTCGATTTCAATTTCATTGAGTGTTTCAAAAAAAATATTCTCTTTTGATGTTATTTATCCTCATTTATTTTCTATTTATTTCCAAAATGGTGTCCTTAAGGATGGGTCTTGTCACAAAATTTTCCTATAGGTCTTGTTCATGGAGAATAGCTAGTTATTTTTTCTAGTGCACTCAATGTTTTAGTATCAATTTTTTCAAAGAGTTTGTAGATGATATCTATGAGTTATATAGCACCTCAGTATTGCACACTTGTTAAAATTACACCTTGGTTGTTTCACTTAGTTACAGACCTTTCCTTACTTTTCATGTTTCACATTTTATTTATTTTGTGACTCTTGGCCTATCTATTAGTCTAACCAGTCATATGTTGATCACCCAGGCCTTTTATCATACATAGAATGACTAAAGCATGCTTGATATCCATATATGCAATTTATAGACCTATACATTTTCTCTAACTATCTAAACACATACGTCAATCCTAGACCCCTTCATCAACATAGATGTTCTACCCTGACGCAAGTGTCTAGCACCTTAAAGTCATCTAAGTTTTGAATGAAATATATCCCAATGGTCAGCCTAAGTTATATTTTTTGAGATATTATACCAATATGATTTGTATATACTAAACATCAATCCTCATTCTTAACCCACCTAACATTCATACTAAAGTGTATTCAAGGAGCATTTGATTAAGAAAATCTTTCCTATTTTTTCCTATTCTTATATCACTCATAGGAAAAACACATCAATAAGTTTGAAGTATTGAAGGAACATACTAAAATCCCTATTTTACAAGTTACAACTAGATCAATGTTGTACTTTCTTTCTAAATATTTCACCCTTATGTACACACAAACTAAAACATTAGGGAATAAATACATCAATTTTAGGCCCTCTTAGGAGTAGTGGTTATGTAGGCAACAACCACTAATAGAGTGGTCCTTGGTGATAGCTCAACATCATGATCCCCCTAGCCCATTTTAACTAAGGTGACTATTAAGATGAATAACTAGGATTTAATCATTTAATGAATAGTGGAAATCCATGATCTAGACCTAGATGTATGAAAAACAATATGAAAATGAAGAACATAAAATAGACTATGACCATGTGCAATCTATTACTTTAATTTTTGAGTGAATTCATCAAAATCTTGAGGAACTTCATGAGATCCTCAAGACTAAATTGGTAACTAAAAGGTTTGAACACATAATTAAAATATCTCTCCCCTCGAACACTTTGTTGATTCTTACATCTATTGGAGGCATAGATTATGTCTTCTAACCTTTGTTCATTAAAAATACTATTTTTATATCTACAATGTAATTAATTTTTTTTTAAAATCAAATACCAGTCTCAATACCTACTCAAACCATGTTTACATATCCCTTGGTGACTACTCAACTTGTTAATCTAAATTCTAATGGGTCTATGGTTCAAACACTCCTTTGAGTTACCAATAAAGTAAAGGATAAGGCTAGTAACATGGAACAAAATGCTTTAAATTCTCCTCATGCTATTAATTCATAAGGTGTTTTGTATAACACTCTTTCACCTAATATATATTTACACCCTTTGCCAGCTAGCTTTATTACACCCAAGTTCAAATTTTATGAAGGTAAGGGTGATCCTAGAAAAAATATTTCATATTTTTTTGTGGCATGCATTTATTATGCCTCCAATGATAAACTTTTGACAAAATAGATTCTAATGAAACTCAAGGACCATGCTTTAAATTGGTTCTATGATTTACCTCTTCAATTTGTGAAAGCATTAAAACCTATTGTACATCACTTTTTAGCTCATTTTTATATTGATATTACCAAAAAGGTTTTTTATTCCCAAATTACTAAAATCAAACGAGGAACCAGTTAAACTATCAATGAATATGTCTTGAGGTGAAAGATAATATTGGATAAGATGACCAATCTTATTGAAGATAAAGAGCATCAAGACATACTAAATCAAAGGAAGATAGTGCCTCTACATTAGTCCATTATTTTCACAAAAACTAAAGTATAAATAATTCTTAATACAAACGTAAGGACTAACCACTACATTAATCGAATGAGACTATAATAATATACAAAATAGTGACTATTGTTTTCCTTGTATTGTTTATATAATATTGCTCTTGGATATTTTTTACATCTAAAATTTTAACATCATATAATATACCTATTTGTGGGCAATAATTAAAGTACTATTTTGAGGACACTTTTTACTAATAACAATTTCTCTATTTTCTCTGAATATTCTATGCCATCAAACCCAATTATAACTCATAGGATTCCTTATAGACTATATCAAAATAAGCTCCTTATTTGACTAGTATTTTCAATGTATATGTGTTTTTGATAACCTAGCATATCATTGAATAGTTGTAGATCAAATATGGTTTACCTTTTTTTACTGACATCAAATAAAAAACAAGATCTTCTAAATTCATAGTGCTTTGAGCTATAGATATGCTTGAATAGATTTGACTTCCCTAATCCACCAAGTCCCATATTCCCTACAACCATGGTAGATTCACTCAATTTTTTTTGAATTAGAATCTCATTTTGGAAATATATAATGAAATATTGGAAATAATTGGTGTTATTACAAGTGTTGGATGATAAGCAACTTGTATCGATAACAATGAACATTTTTACTATGTGTAATTTTGGTAATGGCTTTTGGAAAATGGTAAAAGACACATAACAAATGAGACATGACACATATATTCCCTTCTCAACCACATGTAGGTAATCCTAACATAATATACAAATTAATATCTCTCTAATAAATTATTATTTAACATGTCAAATGATATAGAATGTTACTGTTAACATCTTCATAATTCTATGTTATAATAGACATTACTTCTATGGTGTGGACTATGAAAATACTACATCTCTAAAGATTCACATAATTAATGTTTTTTAAAAATAATAATAATAATAATAATAATAATTATTATTATTATTATTATTATTATTATTATTATTATTATTACTAATTTTTACATATCATTTATTGTTTCACTGAGCTTACATTGTAAATTTTTATACAAACTTGACATTAAAGAATTTATAATACAAAATCTCTCACATAGTTTCACCTCCTCAACTCCCATATTGACCATCACTTATAGATTTTCATAGTAGATTGAAGGAAAAAATTATAACATGGAGTAGGGTCTACCATTTATTGTGTAAGTAAAATTTTAGGTTAGATGTCATCCCTACATAGAAAAAACATATGATGAAATTATTATGCAATCAACTCTTGGCTATGAAAGACCATATTTTTAACTTTTGTATTTTTTGTGCTATGGATTCTTATTTTATTTACATTATCTTATGGAGTCGCATGGCCTATAATTAACCATTGATTGATACTAATATATAAATTAAATAATTAAAAATTGTATCCCCTCTTAACCTTTGTTATTGGATTTTATCAAAGATACACCTTATTAAATATGGATTGTAAAGAAGCCTATAGTTTCTCATTTTTAGACATGTTTTAAAATATATAGTTTACACCTGAAATATGGATGTTTACTATTATTTTATTTATATTTTATGTATTTAAGGTTAAATAATTTTAAACAAAAAATTAATTGACAAGAATGTTAGGATCTCTTTATCGTAATTCTTTTCTTTTGTATTAGGTGTTATTAACTAATTTTGAAATGCATATTCTTTGTATGTCATCCAATTAATACATGCTAACTATTAAAAAATCATGGTATTGTGGCTAACATATCACATTATTTTTTTGAATAGGGACCCCCTTTTCTAAGATAAAAATATAGAGAACTTAGGATCATATTATGAATATAAGTATTTGAAATTTGTAGTCAATATGATCCAATCATTTTTGTCACTTTAGAGTTTATTTTGACACATTGAATGGTTTTATTAAGGACACTATTAATTATAGTGCGTACATAATAGTTATATTTCCCAAAATTTATTTGGTTAAGAATTATCCACATTTCATCACATTTTAATATATATATTTCACTACTTTGATGAGTATGCATTACATTAACTATAAGAGTACACAATAGATCTTATTGTCCTTTATGAAATATTTCACAATTTTTATTCTTACTACTTTACTTACTACATATGCATTTAATTATATACTTAATTATATATAATTTGGCATGTAGGTTCTCCTTATGCACTATAGAGTCTTGACACATTTTTGTACCCCATTTGAGTAGCAGTGTGAGTGAGAGCTAATCATAGGATGTCAAGTGCCACAATCATATTGTTTACTCACCTCATGTTCCTCACACCTCCTCAAGGTAGGTTTTTAATAAATTTTTTATTACAATAAATTCAAATTATGCCATCATCTTGTTTGTAATTTCAAGCCTCACAACCTTGTAGCCTTCATCAACTTCAATAGATTAAATTACCTTTCGATAGTTAACTAAGTATTTAGAGAGGATAACTCAATCCATGTTGTAGATGAGAATCAATACAAAATTCACATAAGTAACATGATGAATACATGTGGATATCTTGTGTCAATTCTTCAATAAAATTTTAAAAAATAGACATAATCAAAATACAATGGTAAATAGAATTAAACTAAATTGTAAAATTCCACCTTTCATAATTAATAGGCTTGAAAAAGACATCAATATTGGAATATAATTCCTTTTGAAGATTAGAAATATATTATAAATGTGTTTTTAACAAAATTGTAGCAGGACTCAACACTAAGAAAGACTAAATGGACAATGATGGATTCGTATCTCCATTCCTATGGTAAACCAAGGTATTCATATACGTAATTTTCTTGAGGGATACATTAGTCTTAGGTTTTATAGATTACAATTATCTCTTTGATGATGTAAAAAGGATAAGTCAAATTATAAAAAGTATCAAAAACTCTTGGCACAAATATGTTAAAATAAAAAACTATATAATGTATCTATATAAATCACCTCTCCACATGAAATCCACCCATTATTCATTTATTTAATTTTGTTTCTTCACAAGGTATTCATTCCAAGCATGTTCTATCTATAAATTTTGAGTTATCACAACCACATACACTACTAACCATGTGGGGATAAGCTCCAATAAGTCACAGAAGAAATAGGTCTCATATAACATATAACTTTGTATATTGTAATGTAGCCACTTTTTTGGCTTAAACCCCTTTCTTTTGATATGATCCTTTGAATAATTTAAATAATTTTCCTCAAACCAATCCTCCATAAACTCTATAGATATGTATGCCACCATTCACAATGGTAATATTCATTGTTTTTTAAATAAGGTCACGATAACAAAACTAAAATGTTGTCATTTTTAAAGATCATTAAACATCCTGTGAAAACATAATCTTGAAAATTTTATATGAGGACATTCCCAGTTACAATGTCACCATATAATTTTTTGTACAATACTTAAGCTCTCAACTAAGGCATAGTAAGATAACTCTAAGATACCCCATTATGAGAACAAATAATAAATATATAATCCTTACATGAATTCATAGCATAATAAAAATAATAAACATTATCCATATAAAAATATCAATAATACTAGACTAATCAGAATTATAGAACTAATCTTTGAATACATCTAAATATAAATTCATTATAGGTCATACATCATACTATCTACATTGCTTTCCATGAAGGTTTATATATAAATATGAACCTCAAAGGTTACATCTCTTATCCTTAAAATCATAGATAAGAAATTCTTACTAATGAAATTAGCTCAACAAATCCAAAGCATCTAACATATAAAATTTATTGAAATGAGAGGCCAAATTACCTATTTACATCTTTAAATAGGCTTTTTTTATCCCTTGTATTTTTTTCAAAATTTTCATTTCATTTAGTTTCTATGAATATTAGAATATTAAATTATAGATATGTTCACTTTTCCATGTATTGGTATATTCATTTACCCTATTGGCATATTATTTTATAACCCAAATCGATGTCTTACAATATGTAGTCTCATTATGTCTATAAGTGTCGTATATCAACTTCTCTTTCCCTTTATTTCATTCCCCAAGTGTATTTCTTCCATTGTATGTCTATTTTTTTTCCACACATTACACATCATGGTGTATGAGAAAAATATTTATTTATGTGTGAATGATATCTAATGATTATATTTTCAAGTACTCAATAGTCTTTAGCACATCTCACTCATGCTTTATACATTATATAAAATTAAAATAATTTACTCTCATGAAATTCTAAAGTTAAAAATGATGATACTCTAACCAAATAGGTATCCCTAATTGAAATTTGTGGATTAGTGATGAGGATATACATGAAATCAAAATTTTATTATTTATTTTTGTACTAATAATCAAAAGGCAATGATCAAAAGGCAATTTAAAAATTAAATAGTTAACATCAAACCAAAATAAGTGATTTATAGCACATCTCCTATCTCCAATCAAGGCTCAAAATCTAAAGTTGGCCTCATGATATATCTAAGGTCCATTATGGTGTGGTAGGATAGTAGATTGGGATAAGAAAATTCAAAATAATCTATAGTGCTACTAATTTCTCACACAAGTACCCAATCTTCACATTAGATTGATAGATTTGTAAAAGGTCCTCAGAAATGGGGAACATATTGTGGGAAGATAGGTCAATGTTTATTTTTATACGTATAGCCTTCATAGGATGATATTCATAAATCATTTGATAATCCAAGCATTTTGTGGTTAGGATAACTTCTTTAGAGTCCTTAATGTCAAAATCCCTCTTGTTTTGAGAAACCTAATTTTTATGTCTTGATTTCGATAAATAGTTTCTCTACCTTGATTTTTACTTCATTTTCCACAACACCCATTTAATTATTGTTGGAGTAGTATGTATAAACATATGTAGAGGAAATATGTTTTTACTCCAATAAATTTATCAGATGTATTTAATAATCTCACTTAGGATTATTTTTTAGTCATCAAATCTGTATTTATGGTTGACTTATCATTTTGATTTCTCAACCATTATTAGGTTCCTATAGGCTTTCCCACTTAGTATGGGGCTTAGTTTTTTAATGTTGTTTATGTATTTTATTATAGTTTGTTATTCTAACAAATTGTTATTGCATATATACATCAGTCCTTCACAACATATTTTATTAGAGTGAGAAATGTAAGTGTTATGATATTATTATGGGAATAATGAAAATAATTTCATTTTTATCAATATTATGTTATTTTCTAGGGTTTATCCTTTGGTCTTAGAATATTTTGTCTATGAAAGCATCATTACAGTGTGATTCCATATTCTAGATTGATCTTATGGAACTTTAAACCTTCTATAAGATCATTTCATTATATCAGAGTGATTCCATTGATTGCAAGTGTCCAAAATCTTGTGTATTTTCTCATCATAGGCTCAAGTGTTGATATGTTCATCAACACCTGCTCCTAGAATATATTTTTATGCATTTGTGATGAATACCATATAGTATCTTAGCTTAGTTTATTCTTCAACAAGGATTACTTGTATCATAATATTAGATGTATACTCATCTTAGTTCACCCTCTGTTCCATATTTAGTTTTTATATCACATTCTATTATAGGTACATGAAGAGTTTTTAAGCATTGGTCATGATATTTGGATTCACTTGCTTTGCTTTGTGATTTGACTGAATTGATTCTTGACATTTATAACTCTTTTCAAGCCTATCTCAGAACTATGTAAAATGAATAACAAGTTAATTTTTCTGAATTATTAGGCATGTCTAACATGATGTTCCAAGCATAAATTCCTTTTAGTTCACATAGGTATTCACATAAACAATCAAGCACTATTATATTTACATCTTGGCAAATGAAAAATGTAGTTTTTTTGTGCTTTTTAGATAATTTTTTTCCATGTTTAGAAGTACATGGTGATTGTTTCATTTATCTCATCATCTACCTTAACATTGAACTAACAACTGCTCTGCATGGGGTAATTAATTTTATAAGGTGAAGACCACATACTTGGTGAATTTATCTTCAATTTTTCTTCCAAATTTGAGGTTACTTAGTATTGACAAAGGATGGCCATAATCTAAGACCATGGGAGGAATTAAATACATCCACCTCCTTTGCGAGCATTATTTCCATCTTGATTTGATAAGGTGTCGAAAAAGTTTTTTTCTTTTGTGGATTGATAACCAAGTATTTCTAGTAAAATAAGTCAATATAATGTTTTAATTGGTATATTATAGGAAAATTAGAATATCCTCTGATATGCTATACACCTATGCAACTATTTGAATGGCAAGATGGTTGTTTTTATTGAAGATCCATAGATGGAGTCATGACATACATCTGCTTTGTTTACCCTCAGCAGGTAGCCTCAACACTTGGAGTTTGATAAAGGATGGTTTTAAATATTTTTAATACTTCATGAATTTTGGAAAAAAAGAAGAATTTTTGAATTTTTTGGTCAAAATTTATATTACATCTATAAACAAAAATTATTGTTTCCAAACAAATAGACACTTGTTTAATATATAGTGGTATTAAAAAAGGTGAAACCTTTATATTTCATTTGTAAATTATCTCTAATACTTTTTAAAAATTTGTCATTTGTTTCAATTAAGAAAGGGGAATATTTTTCATCATTAGATGTTAAAATTGTAAATGGGGTTAATTTTTTAGTAAAACATTTGTATTGAAGACCATAATGTCATGGTTATTTTTCTCTACTTCCTCTTCTTTAGGAAATGATTCCCATATGTTTGATCCTCTTGATTCCTTCAAATATCATTTTTGAAAACTAAAGATACAATATATTTTCATGTTAAAAGGCTTGTGGATGACTTTTAATGACACAGTTCCCATAGTGTTCACTTCTAAGAAAGAGAATTATGCATATGGTGGAAATTAGGATGAGGCTCTTAGATTGATAGGCCTCAACATATTAGATAGTCTCCAATTTCACATCTCTAAAGCAATAATGCCAAAATAGGTATGGGACAGATTTATCAATTTTTTTGACAAAGTCAATGAATTCAAAATGTTGCAATTAGATGCATAATTGAACACCCTTTTACCTTTAATTTTTTTATTCCATAGAAGAATTTCTTGCAAAGTTCAAATTTTTAAGGTCACAATTGAAAATAAGTGGAAAGGATAGAAGTGATAAATAATTTATTTTTGTTATTCTGTCTAACTTAAAAGGACCATATGGTGTATTTTCATCTACCTTTTATACTATAATGGACACATTAGGTGATGAATTTAAGTGGCCCTACTTTGAAGTGTTTTGTGAAAGATTGACAAGAGAACAGGCTAAAGCAATGTCCTTAGATGTTTTTGATAGTGATAGTCATGCCTTGATTGTAAACACATCTAAATAGAAACAATCACCTAAATCTATATAAAAAACACTAGCTTCCAAACCAACATAATCCTTCTCCTAGTCCCCTACGCCTTCTAAGTTAGAGAAGCCTAAACAACTCTTTAGATAAAATAAGACTCATGAACCTTATGGATTTTTTTGGGGTGAAAACCATTATTAATCATGTTGTTTAAAAAAATGAAATATTTGGAAGATGTAGTTAAACAACATAAAATTTCAATTTCATCTCAGTATTTATTAGGATTTTCTTTAGCCAAATGGAAAGCCCTTTCATCTAGGTCTATATTTGCATGCAATGATGATTGGATATTTGATTCAGGTTTTTCTCACCATCTCACCCATTCACATGATATTATTAATTCTCAATTTAAATGTAATACTTCACAATTATTTCTTGGCAATTCTTCACAAGTTAATGTTTTGGGATCTAGCATAGTTAAATGTATGATGGTTAAGAGAAGCCTAAAAAAACCTTTATATAAAATAAGACTCATGAACCTTATGGGTTTTTTTGGGGTGCGAACCATTATTAATCATGTTGTTTAAAAAAAATGAAATATTTGGAAGATGTAGTTAAACATCATAAAATTTCAGTTTCATCTCAGTCTTTTGTAGGAAATTCTTCAGCCAAAGGGAAAGCCCTTTCATCTAGGTCTATATTTGCATGCAATGATGATTGGATATTTGATTCAGTTGTTTCTCACCATCTCACCCATTCACATGATATTATTACTTCTCAATTTAAATGTAATACTTCACAATTATTTTTTGGCAATTCTTTACAAGTTGATATTTTGGTATCTAGCACAATTTAAATGTATGATGGTTACATCAATGACGTATTGTATTTACCCAAAATTTATTCAAATTTATTATCTATGTATAAAATTTTTAATTCAAGAACTATAAAAATTGTATATTTTACTTCTTAAAATGTTGAACTCAGAGACAATAATGATCCTAGTGAAGTAGTAGCTAGAGAAATTATAAATCATGATATTAGGATCTACACTTTTGATAGTTTTGAGTCTAATTCTACTTTTGCTTCATCTCTTGTGAATCATGGTAATTCACTAATAAAAATATGAAATGAGATATTGGGGCATTTAAATTTTAATTACATGTAGTAGATGCATGAAAAAACATCTTATAAATGGCCTCCCAAAGGTCTCTTATATTACTAGAGTATGCCCTAATTGTATAGTTCGTAAACAACACTAGGATCCAATTATAGTTGATAAGTCCAAACATACAATTTTACCTTTAAAGTTGGTTCATAATAATTTGATGTCTTTTCCAACTCAATATTTTTTAGGAGCCAAGTATGCAATCACATTCATTGACAATTACACTAGAAGAACGTGGGTTTATTTTCTCAAGTTCAAAAGTGAAGTATTTGAGACCTTCACATATTTCAAAGTCTTTGTGGAAAAACAATCTTCTCTTTCTCTCAAGAATATATGCACTGGTAATGGGGGGTATATGATAGTAATGCATTTCTTGATTTTTATATTAAACATGGCATTTGGCATCAGTTTATTATGCCATACACTCCACAATAAAATGTTGTAACTGAGAGAAAGAATCACACTATGAAAGAAATGGAAAATCGATTGTTACATTAAAAAAAAATTCCACTAGAATATTGGGATGGAGTATTCAATTATTCCAATTACATCCAAAATCAGATGCCACACAAGGTTATGTAAAAAATGACACCAAAAGAAGTTTGGTTAGGCATCAAGCCTGACATTTTAGATTTCCATGTTTTTGGAAGTGTAGTTTTTGCATTTGTTCCTGATGATAAGAGTAAATCATTGGAGAATAAAATCCATAAACTCATATTTATGGGCTATTGTGAAGATGTCAAATCCTATCGTATTCTTTATCTAGTTACAATAGATGTATTATTTTCATAGGATGTTCAAGTTGATGAACAACTAGTTTCAGAGTCTTTTAGATCTAGATCATCTCCACTTCTTTCAGTTGATAGTGAGGACATACTTCCACCTAATGATAATTATGAGGATGTTATTGTGCCTACTCATTCTCCATCTCCTCTTTATTCATATTTGATTCCCAAATGGGCACAAAGCACTGTCCATGTAGCTAATCCTTTGGTTAGTAATCCTTCTAATTCATGATGTACTCACTCACAGACTTTTGGTGTTGCCTTTTTGATTCATGCTATTATAGATTATTCACTTTTATTTTTTGAGGCTACTAGTACACCTAAGTGGGATATTGATATACAAGATTAATATGATTCATTGATGAAGAATAATACGTGAGATCTTGTACCACTTCATGAGTGAAGGAAAATTATAAAATGTAAAAGGGTCTATAAGACCAAATATATAAATATGGATCTATCAATAATTATAAGGCATGACTTGTTATAAAGGTTTTTCATAGATTTAAGGGGTTTATTACTCTAAACCTTTGTCCCTATTATGAAGATGAATTTTATTCAGGTTATAC
The DNA here is from genome assembly GCA_037957365.1 of Torreya grandis. NCBI lineage: Eukaryota > Viridiplantae > Streptophyta > Pinopsida > Cupressales > Taxaceae > Torreya > Torreya grandis. The sequence goes on along the minus strand of JARHVA010005253.1, from coordinate 566,010 downwards.
TTTAATTTGATGCTTCACATTGTTGGATGGTTTCTCAGATGGATGTGGAGCGATTTTTACAGGGTGATATTTAGGAAGAGATATATATGGATTAGCCTCAGGGATTTATGTAGGACTATTGATTAGTATGTCAAATCTATCATTTACTATATGGTCTCAAATAAGCTCCTCAATCTTGGTATGAAAAAATGAATAGTTTTCTATTGAGTCTTGGTTTTTATCATTGTGAGTCAGATGACAACATATATATATATATATATATATATATATATATATATATATATATATATGAGGCACAGTGAGGACATCATGATTTGGGTTTTGTGTGTTGATGATCTCATCCTCATTAGCAGCTCATTGTCTTTAATTTAGGACATCAAGGACAAGCTGAGTAACAAATCTGACATGACCGATCTAGGACCTCTACATTACTTCCTTGGCCTCGAAGTATATTAGTCTTCACAATGTATTTTTATTATGTAGGAGAAGTACTCTACAAATCTTCTACATTAGTTTGGCATGGCTGATTATAAGCTTGTCCCACTCCATAATAGTTAGGTGTTGTTTTGAACACTACTTGTTAGACTCCTCTTGTTGATCCAACTTTGTATAGGAAATTTGTAGGTAATCTTCCTTCCCTGATACACACTTATCCCGACATAACATTTTTTATGAACCTTATCTCTCATTTTTTCCATGAGCCTCATGAGAATCATTGTCTATCATCCAAGCATATTTTTCTCTATATTTGGGTCACTATCCACATTGGTATAATGTACAAACCATAGAGTTCTACACACCCTGTTGGATACATTGACTATGATTGCGCTAGTGGCATTGACACTCATAAATCCACTTGTAGATTTGTTTACACACTTGGTTCTAGTCTAGTTTATTGGGCATGCAAAAATTACATTGTTATTAAATTATCCTCCATAGAGGTTAAGTATCGAGGTGCTATCAATTTCAGTCTAGAGATTCTTTAGATTCAATAGTTACTTAAGGAGTCTAGTTTTCCACAGCAAGTTTTGACTATTATTTAGTGTGATAACCAAAATGTGATTATGATTCCATTCAATCCTATTGAAAATCAATGCATAAAACACAATGAGATACATATACACTTAATTCAATAACTTATCTAGAATGGATTTCTTTCTTTCAATTTTGTGCCTGTAACTAAGCAAATTGCTGACATCTTCACTAAACCCCTAAATTCTCCATGTTATCTTTAATTAAAACCATTGCTTAGGGTGCAACAAGTTTTTCTTATAGGTTGAATTTACATTAAGTCCTTCCTTCCTTTATTCAGATTGTTCATATGGTTTGGATTGTACATGTGCACCTTATTAAGCTATTAGTTGGGACCCATATTTGTTTTATTTACACTCCCTATGTTTTTGTTATGGGAGGGTGTTGAAGTAGTATGCATAAACTTACATTGAGGAAATCATTTTTTACTCATGTAACATTACCATATGTATTAATAATATTACTTAAGATTATTTATTAGTTATAAAATATATATTTATGGTTGACTTACCATTTTGATTTCTCAACCATTGATAGGTTTCCCATAGGCTTGCCTAGTCAATATGAGATTTAGTTATTATTATTATTTTTTATCTTAAGTATGTATTTTGTTATAGTTTGTTATTATAACAAATTATTATTGCATATATGCATCTCTCCTCCTCAATATATTTTATTATCGAAGTGAGAAATGCAAGTGTTATGAGATTATTATGAGAATATTGAAAAAAATTACATACTTATCAATATTATATTATTTTCCAAGGTTTGTCCTTTGGTCTAAGAATATTTTGTCTACATAATCTTTGTTACAGTGTGATCCTATGGATTTTAGTCTTTTGTAAGATCATTTTAATTACCCACCTTGATAGGAAAATTTGATTCTATTTCTATTTCCCCACTTCTATATTCCCTCTTCTCCGCATCTTAACAACATGATAGCACTTTTTGTTTCAATTTTGTCTATCTTTATAAAAAATAGTATGCTTGAAATAATTATGGATTGTCTTCTTTATACAATTGCTTTAAATTTTTATAATTACCTTATTTTTCTTGAATTTTTTTCATTATCACATCCTTTTTTTCAGATAAATGCATTTGTTTTTATTTTTCCATGCTTTCTTTTTTACTCAACTATGTCTATTTTTAGTTTTTAGTACGTTTTCCATTATTGAGTGAGTTTATATTGTTACTTCTCACTGACCAATGTTGTTTTCTTTTTCATGTATGTTTTTCATTGATGATTTATCAAGGATTGTTATTGCTCACTCATCAATGTTGTTTTACCATTTTATTAACCATATTTGTTTATGTAAGGATTTTTATTACTTTCATATTGATGTTAGAATTTTATTCTACTTTTATCTATAGTTTGACTTGGTTTATTTACCTAACTTAAGGTATATTTTTTTGATTTTTTTGGTCATTTAGTATCCTTGGCTTATGGGTTACCCGATTTACTCTAAATTTTTTTGGATTGGTCATTTGGTCCTAACTTAACACTTATCATCATAGCTTACCAATTTTATAAGTACATTAATCCTACACATTTTAGTTATCATAGATTTCTTGTGTTTGTTTATTTTTGATCCTTAGTTTTGTATCCATAGGTTTGTCAAAAGAAATCTCTATGCCCTCCATGATAAAAAATAAAAATATAGATGACAACCTTCTAGTGATAAATGCGAGTCTAGATTTACATATATTACTTTTATTTTTAATTATTTTTTTAGCCATTTTCTTTTATTTATTTTATGCTTTAAAATATTATTATTTATTTATCTTTAACGTCGTGTATTGTTATGTTATTTTCGCAAAGAACGATTCCTTGTTAAAATTACATGACATGTGATGAGATTAGAGTGGGGTATATTTATATAAATAATATTTTTAAACTTTATCAATTACTAATGTTTTATCTCTTGTAGAAACCCATTAAATCTTAGTCCTTTTAAGTGCTTGCTATATAGGGTACACCTAGAAAGGGGTGGGTAGACCATTGGTGCATCACAAGATAGTTGTATCTTATAACAATGCTTACAAGTAACAAAAACCTCTCATAAAATAATTCCCTAAACTTTTACACCTCCCTTACAGAATCTTCCAAGCAATTTATTACTTGAAATAGCCCCTACCTAAGCCAAGACCTCTTTTAAATATTTACTGAATAAATTCGACTTGGGCAGACCATGTACTTAAAATATATAAGAACCTTCTAGGAGTAGGTCAATCTCAGCCAACCTATTCTTGGATCTATCCACTTTTATTAATTAATGATACAAGGTTTATTGGGATGACTTTGTTAGCAAAAATTTCATAAATATTATATGTCTATATAAATGAATCATTTTCACCATTTTCATTTGTATATATTTACAATATACTCTTCCACCATTCTACTAAAGGAGTCATTGTTTAGGGTTTACACTTGGAGAAGAATATTGTTTTGTAGAAATGTATCAAACGCTTTGGCCTATCCTAGTGATCCTTATAAATCATAAAAACCTCTTTCAAATCACCATTAGCCAAGGGAGAGATTGAGTCTCGATAGGTTTGTCTTAAAGTTAAATATCTCTAACTCTTACTCCTATATTTTAGTAGATAGAAGTAGCATTCGTAATGACTTTTGAATGTATTTCTCTACCCATGCATTAAGGTTATATATATATATATATATATATATATATATATATATATATATATATATATATATATATATATGATCTCCTATAATCTTGACTTTTATATTTATTACCCCCATTTTGTTTCACATGCTTTAGTGAACATAAGGTTTGATTTTAAATTACATTGTAATTTACTTTGTTAATAATAAAACATAGGACCTATCTAGGTTTATTGCATGGTGTTGCTTGATAAAGGATTTATAACTCTCTCTAGGGATATTATCATGGTAAGGGACCCATTGGTTCGGTTTAGTGGATCCATCTTCGTCAAGACCATGATTGTTTAAATGTACCAATAAGCAAAAGGGTAACTATGATTTATCTTTGCTAAGCTAGGATTGATTTGTAGATCAGCTTCAATTTCCCTCATATATAAATTCCTTTCAAAATGTTATGCAATTTCAAAAAAAATTATCATAATTTGAGTTTGTATGCAAAAGTTAAGGCCTTCAGAATATGGTGAGTAAACATTGGACTTTTAGATAGATGACTAAATGATTATTTAGTTACATGAACTCATCGTGTAGTTACATAACTACATCATGTATAAACTCAACTGCATCATGTAGTCATACATCAACAAGCCAAATATTGAGTCATCAGCTTTATGAGGTCATCAATTTTACATATGGACTTGGATTGTGATGACTTATTTTTTAAATTTCATAAATTTTTGAAAGAAATCCAAATATGTAATAATATTTATGTTTAGGGAAGTTTTTTATTTATAAAATATCAATTCTCCATGTTTCATCACTTGATTCATATGGACAATTAATCACTTGAATGCATGGATGATTACATCATGAAGTTGCTCAACATCATGATGTATTCATTTGATTTCATGATATAATCAATTGAATAAATCATACAGTCACCTATATATATATATATATATATATATATATATATATATATAATGTAGTGAGTCAACTAGATCATCTAGTCACTTGACTACATCATAGAATTGTTTGACTGCATCATGCCATTAGTTAATTACGTCATGTAGATTTTATCCAACTATATCATGGAATTTTCTAAATACATCATGCAGTCAGGTGGACATGTTAATCAGTTGGGTGCCCACATCGAGCAATCGATCAATTGCATTATGTAATCAAATGATTACATAGTCTTATTTCTATTAGAGCATAAGATGTTGCTTTATATCAAACTACATTTGCAACATGTTGATTCATAATTTTCCCACACTATTATATGCATTCCAATATAAATTTATGTCATTATGAAATTGATTCACCTAGTGACCTCTAAGTTTTTTTTAATATAGACCACTAATGTTTTCCCTTGTTCTAAACCTTTCCCACTTCTACAAATATTTCATCTACTTTAGTTTGTGCCCATTTAGATATATATTATTCTAACTAGTCATATGTTGATGACCTAAGCCTTCTATCCCACCTACAATGCTAAAAATTTATTTATCATTGACTTATACAAATATTAAGCCTATACCTACTTTCATGTTCCTTTTTATCTAATTTTTGGGATAGACACTAGCAAAAACACCATGGAAAATCATCAAAATCACTGTGTCAATCACTAAATTGAACAAATATTCCCTATTTCCATTCCCACATAGAAACATGACATCTATAGGTCTGAAGTACTAAAAGAGTAGCCCAAGAGCATTATTTTCAAAATTACAAGCTAGGTCAATGTTGTACTTTCTTTTCACATATTACATAATTCACATATAAGCCAACACATAGCAAAGAACTACATCAGTCTTAGGCACTCTTTCAAGTATTATATATGTAGGCATTAGTAATTAACATAGGGGTCTTTGTGGTTATCTTTACACATGTGCCCAATAACCCATTTTCCCTTAGGGTCACCATGAAGATGAGGAATTAGGGTTTTGATATTTTATGAGTAAAAGTCCATGACCTAAATATAAATACATTAGAGAGAAGGTTAAGTCAAACCCATAATCATCTAGGTGGTTGAATCCTTTTCTAATAAGTATTCAATATAGGACACTTATGTCGAACCTTGATAGTAACATTGACACAACCATCATAGGTTGATTTTAGTGTTTGCAGCTCTAGAGGAATAAAACTTAGAAATAAATGACTATACTAGAATAATCTTATAGATTTCTTTCTATATGTTCCAAATCCAAAACTATTTTAGCATAAAAAATAACTAAGTATAGTATCTTTTTGTCATTTACATACGTAGTTTAGTTGTATTTTTATATTAATCCTATTCTTAGTTTTATAAATTTGGCAGATGTTATATCTATGTTTATCACCTAATTGGTATGTTGTAGATATGATTATCACTCAAATGCATTGACATTTTAATATACCCATTTAATAAAAATCTAGGTAACCCCAACCTAGTGTGATGTAATTTTCGGGTTAGACATTTGGTGAACCTGATCTTTAAACATTAAATGCTAGGTCAATTTGCATTTTGTAATTTCTATATTTTCTTGATTGTTAAACTTTGTTTCATATTCTAAATTTTTTAGTTGGGAATAAATGGAAAATGTTAATGAAAAAATGCATTCTCAAATGGAAGATAAAGAAGCATTCATTACCAATATCAGTAATAACAAAGGATTAATAAATGCATTTTCATATTACAAAAGATGACATAAGTAAATAAGATAAAATTAAGGCTTCTTCATCTAATGATGGAAAATCTTTAGAAGTTAGTATAACTAACTCCACACCAATAAATCTACCTACATCTAGTGGAGGTATCAATTATGTTTTCTAGATTTTATTTCTTGAAACTACTATTGCTACATCTATCACAAAATTATCAATTATTTTAACACACATACAAATTTCAATGCCTATTACTAATCAAACCATGTTTACAACACCTTTGCTGACTACTCAACTTAATAATATAAATTCCAATGGGTACATAGTTCAAGCTCTCCTTCAAGATATAAATACCTTGGAGGACAAGATTACAAAAACAAAATGCTTTAAAATATCACCTGCTATTGATTCACAATATGTGCTATATAACCTTATTTCACTTGAGATATGTTTGTGGCCTTTGATAGATAGTTTTATTTCAACTAAGTTTTCATTTTATGATGAAAATGATGATCTTGAATAGCATATTTGATCCTTTTATGTGCATGGCTTGACTATACCTCCAATGATAAAATTTTGACCAAATTATTTACAAGAAGCCTCAAGGACAGTGTTTTGAGGTGGTTTTATGATTTACCTATCTAATTTTTAAAATCATTTAAACCTCTTGTTGATCAATTTTTATCACAATTTTCCATTAATATTTCTAAGAATGTTTCTTATGCTCAAATCACCATAATTATACAAGAAAGTATTGAACCTATCAATGAATATGCTCTGAGATATAATACAATGCTAGGTAAAATGACCAATCCTATGGTAGATGAAGACTTACAAGACATATTATATAAAAGTTTTATTACTCCTTTATATGTGTCTATTATTTTAATGAAGTTCAAATCATTCTATGATTTATGCCATGATGTACGAGACCATGAAATTAAGATTATTTCATTAAATAAGTTTAAGTATGTTTCAATCATAGCAATTGCATCTACATCTACTATCAAATTTACATTAAAATCAAGTTAAAATATAAAACCTATTGATCCTAAAAAGGAAATAACTAACATGGTTAACATGGTGTCATAGAATCCAAATCCACTTGTTTTATCTAATGCACCAAGCAGATAGTTACTTATTTACTTAAGTCCTCAACTTTTCCTAATCTAGAATGAGAATCTAAGTAGGGTCCTGATTAAAGAAATGATCCAATGTCACAAGGAGAATATTGAATTCAAGGGAGATAGTTTTTATTGTAACACTTTTCAAACACTTTAAACAAACTTAAAGTGTAATTTTGTCGATCCTTGAGAGATAGGTCTAGAGTTATAGATTTTAGATCCAAGTAAGTCTCATGTTGTTGATTTAGTTTAGGGTTATGGACAAATCTATACAAAGCTTCAGGAGTTAGATCAAGCCTTAGATATTCAATAAAAATTTTAGGAACAAGCTTTGTGAAGCTAGACAATTATTAGGATGTCATGCAAAACCATACTAGATAGGGTACTTATGCAATTTATAAGTATGCTTAGAAAGCACCATGTGACCAAAAGAGTATGCATGATGAAAGTTCTCCATGTTAAGAACATGATCTACGAGTTTCATGTCTTGATGAGATTACTATCTCAAGATATAAGTCCTCAAATTTGGTCAAGGAGATTGAGATGTTTACATGAGAGTCAATTTTAAAGCTCAGAAAGTAGTTGTTTAGATTCAAATGGTTAGTGACAAGTCCATGGACATCATGCAAAACACATAGATCAGATCATTTAAACATTTTTTTAAACACAATTTGAAATCTCTTGGAGCTAGTGGATCAACTAGGCACATTGTTTTTAGTGTTAGGAACATCTCATAAAAATTTGGTCCCTCCATGATTGTAATGCTTCAAGATATAAATGTTGAAAGTTGGTCAAAAAATGGGATACATTCACATAGATTTCAGCTTTAAACCATAGCAAAAATCCATTGGTGCTTAAAAAATTAAGGTCTTAGGACATCATTGATTGTCATTTAGACATCATTGACAGTCAAGTAGATATCAAAATAAATCTTCACTAAAAATCCATTTAGATTTGGATTTGATATTCATGTGAAAACTAAATAGATCACATAGACATCAAATGATGGGAGTACAAATGTAAAATTTAGCCTCGTGAAATAGCCATTGTTGTTTAAAAAGTGTGTCCCAAAAAAATCTAATAATTGCCATTTGATCGTACATCAAAATTGAATAGAGTGAGGATAAAGTTGATAAGTTAATGGAAGATCCAAGGGCTCATGGGTATTCATACAATAAAGATCGATGGAGTGAGCAAAGTCAAAAAATCAAGTAGCTAAGTTAGATACTGATAACCAATAAACAAAGGTAAGCTTGAGACATTTTTTGTGAAAGTCAAAGAAGCTATATTGGACCCATGTAAAGTAAATGCATGGGAGCCAAGATAAAAATTAACACAAGATTGAACCTGGGTCACATTTTAGAGACCAAGCATCACTATTTGAGCTCTATGGATATGAATAAGGTCCTTTAGACCTAACATAGATCAAGGATCGACATCTTGTTTTTAAATAAGACCAAGCATTGAGCTATAGGAAAACTAATAAATGACATTGGTTTATAGTCCATATTGAATATGTGTTAACAAAAAAATAAAATAAATTCTAGAAAAGGGTCATTCCTTTGACAAGTAGGTACCTATGGCCCACTTTAAATAGACCAAGTAAGACTCTATTAGTTCTAAGGCATGAGAATTTGGTCTTCATCAGTAGATTAGGTAAATATGGCATCGAGTCTTGAGATGAAGACCTAGTCATTGATTAAGGATAATGGAGCATTCAATTCTTTTTCAAAGATTTAAAAGATTTTTCCTTCTTGATAATATCATGACTTAGCATCCTTGAGAATGCCAATCCATTAGGAGCAATTGGACCTCATTCAATGTTTTTTATCTACACGATTCCCTCTCTACCAATCCATTTCTTCTATATATATATATAAGATTCTAATACTTAAAATGACCTATCTTTATGGTATGACTAGACTATACTGAGATTTTTACTACAACACCTATTTGATATAATAGATATTAAATTCCTCCTTTTACAACTAAATTGAAGTGTGTTTTATGAGTTTATTGATTGGTTAGATGAATGTATTATTTCCTTACCTCTATCTAATTTTTTTCACCTTCCTATTCTACTTTAGCAATCCTCATAGTTCATTCTAAGTGCAATATATAGTATGTTAGTTTACATGTGGATGACAATCTTCCCATGCTAGATTAATATCTAGTTCATCCCTTTGTGTGAAATACTAATATGAGTAATTTTTTATATTCTTGAATCGATTATTTATAGTGTGTCTTATGTGAGTATGAGTGATTGAATCATTGGTATCTCACCTCCTTTTAACATGCTTTCAAAGGTTATTGTTAATCTCTCTCCCTTTTCCAAGCAAGAGCTAGTATAAGTGATAGATCTAGAAGGAATCCAACCTTCTCTAAAGGTCTAACTCTTTCTTAGTAAACAAGTGAACTAGAGTCAATCCCATGTTGGATTATATTTGAGAAAGAGGACCTGAAAAATCCCTTTTTTATCTAGGGTGAAATCTAGAACACCAAAAAGTTTGGCATGGCTGGTGGAACCATTTTTCCTTGGTATAGCTAAATTTTGGAGTTGAAAATAAGTATTTCCAGTAGGAGGAGACATCCACCATCATCAAAACTTGAGGATCCTTCAAATTGCATAGTTTTAGATAATATTTTCATGCCAAAGGTTACAACAACATCTTCAAGTAAAGATATTCCATTTGAATTCACTTAGCTACCTTCTACTTCTTATAAAAGATCTAAATCTAATATTAAAAAACCTTATGCTCCAAAGTAAGATTCATCTCCTAGTATTTCTATTTTTTTAGTTCAAGCTATTACACTCATTTCCATAATGATATAAAGGAATCAAGTTTTTTCTCCATTTAACAAAGGTAGTCCTCCCAATTTGGCCCATTTGGATGACATTCACGTGTATTCCCTTAGGAGTATCCATTTTTTTCTCATAAAAATGGGATAAAATAACTTCTAATGAGCACATTCAATATATTTCCAACCTTTGTGTTTTTCATAATGTTACTCAAAATAATGTGGCTATCATATTGCTTGATACTTCCTTCAAAGGAAAAGTATTGCAGTGGTATAGAAATCTTCCTTTGATTTCCATTACTAACTAAGATGAATTAGGTGTATACTTAGTCAAATAATTTGAAGATAAATATGATCATCTATACCTAGTAGAATATATGACTATAATTCAAAGATACTCCCATGAATTCATGTCTAATTTTATCCTCAAATTCTAAAAGACATGGAATAGGATACCTATATTGGTTAGACCATCCCTAAAAAATTCCTTCATGTGCTATCTAAAAACACTAAATCTTGATATTAGTGTGATGATATAGTCCATGGGTAGTATTAATTTTCCAAATTACTATGAGGTTATAATAAAAGCATAGAATATCTTAGTATAAGCTGGTAAACTTTATTCCAAGCCCCTAGTACCTATATTCCTAGATTTGAAATCTACCCCATCCACTCAACTTTCTCAAATCCCATCTTTATCTCTTTTCCATCTCTTAAAGCCCAAGTTGTAGCCACTTATAATTAGGCTACTTAGCCACCTTTAGATGGATATTTGAGATGTTTATTATAATATTTTGGGAATGAAATAATTTAAATTAAAAGATAATAATATAAAGGAAGGCCTTATCAATAGTAGAATCAAACCTCATGTCAAGGTTTTAGAGAAAATAAATCTCCTTATCAGTTATAAGCAGCCATGGTTTCAACTAAACCATATGCATCTCTTGATCCTCATGCATATTAAATTTCAAAAACCACTATTCCAATGCCTCCTCAAAACAAATGGATGCAAGATTCAGGTTGTTAGTCATTTAATCCCAATGATACTCAAAACCAAGCCTTAATATCACAGAACATTAATGTGCCACAAACGAAATGAGAATATTTTTATCTTTAATAAGGTCAATATCAAGAGATAAATTTGGCACCCTAAGGAGAGTCCTAACAATATCAAATGAAACTTGATACCATCAATGTAAATTAGCAAATGTATGATTAGTTTACATTTAATTAAATTGGTAAGACAAAAAATATAAATCGTCAAGTTGTAACTCTAACTAGAGACAAAAAAGAGCTATTGGGGAACCTAAAAATGTGAGAAGTGCCTCTACTACTCCTAATGTTATTTACAAGAGTGGAAAATATCAAACTATTATCCCTACAACATAGAAAAATAAGAATGCAGAGGCTAAGAAAGTCCTTGAAATTCCTATAGTCCATGAACAACAGATAGTTCAAAAGATGCAACCAAAGGTTAGTGGATATAAATTCAACATAATAGATCTAATGAAAAATTACAATGTCAAAATTTACATGTGGAATTACCTTACTATTCCAAGACAGAAATATATGCTTATCCAAGATTTTTCAGCTCTCAAGGTATTTCCAAAACTAGTTGGGAATCAAGGTGTTGTTCTAACAAATTCAAATCAACCAGCTAAGCAACAAGTATTTCTAGTACACAAGATGGTAAAAGTGAAAAAATATAAATAAAAATTAGGTAAAACTTCACCCTTCTACCTATCATTGATTGTTAGTGACTTTTTAGTTCATAATTGTATGGTGGATAGTGGAGCTAGTAGTACTATCATACCTAAGCAAATTATAGATAGGTTTAGTCTTACCTATAAACCAAATGATAAAGGAGTACTAAAAATATATGGATCACCAACAAAGATAGTGGGCATCATCAAATATATGAACTTGAAATTAGATGCTTTACCCAATGTTACCATTCAACAAGATGTGGTTGTAGTGGAATTGCCTCCTATTTTTCTATGTGTTTCACAGGAGAATTTACCTTAATGATTAGAGGATATTTATCAGCTAATTAGACATATTTAATGTTCAAGACTAGGTATGTTACTAAGGTAACAATATATTCTAAACTTAGTGCATGTTTTCATTTAGAGCCATATATGCCATGTTTTGTGAACACTAATTGTGTCATCTCAGATGAGGTGCCAAAAACTAGTAAAGAGGAAACTAATTCACATATAGATGGAGCTTCATATATATTCTTAGATGAATTTTCATCTAATAAATATGATGGATTTGGTGTTTATTTCTTAGATGAAAAATATACACCAATTCCAACCTTGATGAAAGATAATGAGTCTAGTGATGGCATGTGGTAATTATACTTTAATGTATCAAGAAAAAACATAGTACCAGGAATGGAATGATGTTGATTTATCTAGACAATCAAAGGTATTTATATTCTCTCAAATTTTAGTTTGGTTATTCAAACAATGTTGTTGAATATGAATAACTAGTTCATGTTTTACAATGGGGAAGGAAGATGAACCTTATAAGTCTTTGGAGATAGCGAACCGGTAGTTCACCAATTAAGAGGTCTTAACATTTTAAAAAATACATTTCTTAAATCTTATTAGTAAATCATATGGGACTTACTTGAATATTTACAGGCCTTTAACATTTAAGAAATACTAAGAAGGGAGAACAAATATACAGATAGGTTGGATGTCATTGGGTCACAATTGTGCATCCTAGCTGATGTAAGAAGTGAAAAGGTTTAGTCATACATTAAGGTGGTTATAAATAATTTTGTTCCAAATAATAATGATACTTGGCAAGTTTTTGAATATGAAAATCATATTTTTAGGTTCTTACAAGAAGAGGTTGATTTTTCCTCAAGAAACTAAGAAAATTTCTCATAGTAGTATGGTGACCAGATTGTGAAACTGAAGACAAATAATTTGCCTAAATGTTTGGTCACACTGAAGAATATATTCACTAGTGATGATGAGCTAAAGAATTAATATTATTCATTCTCAAAAAATTAGGAACACTATACTAACATAGTGATTGAAAATGGTAAGAACTTAAATCTAGTAAATGTTTGCACTCCCTCAAAAAAAGAAACTTTCATTAAGTTATGTTCACATTTTATGGATGTATTTGTGTGGAAATATAGTGACCTAAAAGGATTTGATCCAAGTCTAGCTCAACACATCATTGAGATATAAGTTGAAACTAAACCAAAAAGGCAAAGGTAGAGGCCTATCAATCCAAAGATTGAGCCTTTAACAAGAGTAGAGCTTCATGCGCTCATTAAGTCAGCTATTATATTTCCAATCAAGCACTCAAATTGGGTGGCAAACCTAATTTCAGTATGAAAAAAGAATGGTCAAATTATATTATGTGTCAAATTTCATGACTTGAACAAGACTTCCCTTAAAGAACACCATTCATTGGCATCTATGGAACAGATTCTATAGCTAGTTACAGGGTCAGAGTGGTATTCCATATTACATGGATATTATGGCTACAAACATATTTTGGTATAGGAAGAAGACCAGTTCAAAACAACTTTCACCACAAAGTGGTGGACATTTACAAATAAAAATATGCCTTTTAGTTTATCTAATACCAGAGCAAATTTTTAGAAGGCTATGGATATGGAATTCTAGGATCTTATTAATAGGTTTATACTTGTTTATTTGGATGAGATAACAATATTCTTTGATAATGAATCTTAGCACATGATTCACCTCAAGCAAGTATTAAAAAAATGTAGATAGTTAAGGATATCTCTAAATCCCAAAAAGTGTGTCTTTTCAGTTCATGAAGGTAAGGTTATTGGACATGTGATTTATAATCATGGAATTAATATAGATCCTGATAGAATAGATTCAATTATTATATTCTCCTTTATTAAATAGAATAAATCTCTTCAAATCTTCTTAAGCAAGATCAATTTTATAAGAATATACATTTATGATTTTGCCTCTTTATCTAGGCCACTTACAAGTATGTTAAAGAAGAATCAAAGTTTTAGCTAGTCTAAGGAATGAGTAAAAATCATTGAATAAATCAAAAAATCCATAACAGTGCTCCTACACTCCTGAAGCTTGATTTCATAAAAGATTTTATCATGTACACTTATGTCAATATTGACACCATTTCAGGTATTCTTATGTAGCAGAATCATGAAGCTTTAGATTAGCCAATAGCCTTATTCAATCAAGGAATGAAATAATATGAAATAAGGTAATATTTTGTTGAAAAGCATTTAATTTTAGTTATAAGGTCTCTCAAGAAGTTTAGATGCATGTTATCGAGAAATAAGATACATCTGATGGTTTCCCAATTGAGTATCAAAGAGTTAGTTTTGAACAAGGATATAACCAAAGTAATGGAGTATGATGTAGAGATCAACATAACAAATTTTGTTAGAGGAAAAATACTTTGTGAACATCTAGCCCAAAACTTCCAAGAGGGTAATGAGGTGGTAATGGCATCAAATGATGAAGAGGTTACAACTAATCACATCTCACCATCCAACTGGTTCCAAGACATGGTAATATTTCTCCATGATGTTATTTATCCCTCTCACCTAAGCCCTTCAAAAAGGAGATATTTTATATTTTAGTCAATTATTTTTCTTCTTATTGATGGTGTCTTGTTCAAAATAGATATCAATGGCATGTTTCTAAAATGTATAGATCTAGGAAATACATAGAGATTACTTGAGCAATTTCATGATGGACATGGTGGAGGAAAATATTTAGGGAGAACTACATCCCACAAGATCAAGATAGGTGGGTATTATTGGCCAAGTTTATTTTGTGATTGTCATGTATGGGTTAGAAAATGCAAACAATGTGCTATGTTTGTTGAAAAGGTAAAGTTTTCATCCTTACCTCTCCATCCAATTGCATTAGATCATCCCTTTGTCCAATGAGGATTGGATTGTATTGGTCTCATTAACCCACTTCAATCTTAGGTCATATATCGATATTAACTATTATATATTATTTTACTAGATAGATAGAAGCAGTAGCATTGAAGGAAGCAAATGATTCCAATTTTTTATATTTTCTTGAAGTTCTAATTACTAGATTCAGAGTCCATTCTACCATTATTTTTTAAAATGTTATGGCATTTTTGGGATCTAAATCAGCTTATGGGAAATTTAGAATAGTATCTATCTCAGCACTTCATCAACTTACTATTCACAAGCAATGGCCCTATTGAGTCTACAACTATGAACATATTAAAATTCATAATAAGGACTATTGAAGATAATCAGAGGTCATGGCACATCAAGTTGAAGTCAGCTCTATGGGCTGATAAAATCAATTACAAGAAATCAATAGCTAACTCTCCCTACGAGCTAGTATATGGTAAGAAAGCAATAATGCCTTTTTCTCTTGAATTTCCTTCCGTAGAACTGATGCATCAACATGAGTTGTTGGAAAATGAGCCTATGGAGATCAAGGATGCTGATATTATGGATATAGAATATATAAGATTTCAGTCCATGATAGTCATGGAAAATCATCAAGCAAAGGTAAAGAGAGCCTTTCATAAAAGAGCTTCTTCATCCAGTTTCAAGGAAGGATATTTGGTCCTCAAATTAGGATAGAGTTAATCCAGGAAGGCATATAAATTTTTATTCTCTTTAGAGTGGTCCATTTATAATATCCAGCTACAAATCCCCTAATTCTTTCTAACTTGTAAAGATGGATGGTGAGGAGCTTCAAATCCCTGTCAATGGGATATATCTAAAACATCGTTATTAAGAAAGCTAACTTCCTTATACATAAATAGTTAGATATTTTTCACCCAAGTGTTTCTTAAAGACATTAGTTTATTTCTATTTTTTCCCAAATAAGTGATGTTTGCACATTTTATTTATTAGGTTAGTTTGCCTATTTTTATGTTTCCTTCCCAGTTTTGGTGGAATTATGTTTATATTTTCAATCAATAGGTTTGTTGCTTTCATGGAATAAATGCATTATATTTTATGAGTCAAAGGTTATGTAAATGGTCTGATATTAAATTATAATAGGCATGATTCCCATCCAAATCAACAAAGATGTTGGCCAAATTTGGGAAACATACCAAACTTTGCCTAATTCAGAATGAGAAGCTGAGCAGGGTCCCAATTGAAGAAATGATCCAATGTCACAAGGATAATATTGGCTTTAAGGGAGATCATTTTACTTTCAACACTTTTGAAACACTATAAGCAAATTTGAAGTGTAATTCTATTGATCCTTGAGAGATAGGTCTAGAGTTGTATATTTCATATCTAGACAGGTCTCATGGTGTTCAAATTGTTCAAGGTTATGGACAAATTTGTACAAAAGTTTAGGATTTTCTTCAAGCCTTAGATATTCAAGCAAAATTTAATGAACAATATTTTTCAAGCTAGACCGAAATCAGGATGCCATGCAAAATCAAATTGGATAGTTTGTTTGTGTAATTTATAATTATGCTAACAAAGCATGACATGACTAAAGATCATGTGCAATGAAATTTATCCATGCTAAGAACATGATCTGTAAGTTTAATGTCTTGATGAGCTTACTATCTCAAGATTTAAGTACTCAAAGTTTGTCAAGTAGAATGAGACATTCACACAAAAGTCAATTTTAAGACTCAATAAATATACATTTAGATTCAAATGATCGATGATAGGACTGTGGGTATTATGGAAAATGCATAGGTAAACTCATTTGAACATTTTATAAACATAATTAGAAATCTCCTACATCTAGTGGATCAAGTGGGCATAATGTTTTTGCTCACAAAAACATCTCCTGTAAATTTTGTCCCTCCATGATTTTTCCACTTCAAGATATAAATCTTAAAAGTTGGTCAAAAAATGGGATACATTCGTGTAAACATCAACTTTAACCCATAGAAAAAATACATTGGTGCTAAAAAATTAATGGTCTTACAAAAATCATTGACTAGTACATATACATCAATAATGTTCACACACACATAAAAATAAAGCTCAAGTAAGAATCCATTGAAGTTTAAATCTGAGGATCATGCAAATATCAAATATAATCAAATGGATGTCAAATGATGTGAGTGCAAACATGAAATTTGGCCTCATGAAATAGCTATTGTGGTTTAAAAAGTGGGTCACAAAAAATCTAAAACTTAGCATTTTATGATACGTCAAAATTGAGTGGACAAAGTTGACAAGTCAAAGGCAGATCAAAGGGCTCATAGGTATTCACACAATAAAGATCAATGGATTGAGTAAAGTTAAAAATTCAAGGAACTGAGTTAGATACCAACAACTGATAAATAAAGGCAAGATTGAGATATTTCCAATGAAATTCAAAGAAGATATTTTGGACCCACATAAAGCAAATACATGGGAGTCGAGCTCAATGCTAACCCAAGATTGAACTAGGGTCACATTTTGGAGACCAAGCATCACTATTTGAGCTCTATGGAGATGAAATAAGTCATTCATATGTAATGTAGATCAACATTCAACATCTTGTTTTTAAAATAAGACTAGGCATTGATTTTAGGAAAACCAATAAATGACATTGGTTTTAAGTGCATAGTGACTATTTGTTAAGGATAAAATATAATATATTTTATAAAAGGGTCATTCCTTCAACAAGTAGGTTCCTCTGGCCCACTCAAAAATAGACCTATCAAGACTTTATTACTTGTAAGTCATGAGAAGTTTTTCTTCATTGGTAGATCAAGTAAAGATGTCATGGAGTCCCGACATGAAGACTTGGCCATTGAATAAGGATCATATAGCATTCAATTCTTTTGCAAGGCTTTAAAATTTAGCTCCTTCTTAATAAGATCATCACTTAGCATCCTTGAGAATGCTAATGCATTAGAAGCAGTTGGACCTCATTCAATGTTTTATATCTACTTAGTTTCCTCTCTCTCCATCCCTTTAGTGTGTGTGTGTGTGTGTGTGTGTGTGTGTGTGTGTGTGTGTGTGTGTGTGTGTGTGTGTGTGTGTGTGTGTGTGTGTGTGTGTGTGTGTGTATATATATATATATATATATATATATATAGAGAGAGAGAGAGAGAGAGAATTTTAAGCCTTGAAATAACCTCTCTCTTTGTTATCACTAGACTCTACCGAGATCTGTACTATAACATTTATTTGATATAATGGAGACTAAATTCTTCCTTTTGTAATTGAATTGAAGTGTGCTTTATGAGTTCATTGATTAGTTAAGTGAATGTATGTTTTCCTTGCCTCTATCCTTATTTTCCCACATTTATGATCTACTTTAGTAATCCTCACATGTCATTCTAAGTGTA
>JARHVA010005253.1:505000-542500 GCA_037957365.1 Torreya grandis | reverse complement strand
AATTATAGTTATTCTATCTAGAAACCCTTCCAAGTCTTGTTATGGATCCATAGTTAGTCAACACAACCTCCTAATTAGTTTTAGTTCTAGAAATAATCTGCATCTCAATTTTCTAGCTATGTTTGTTTTTTTCTTAGTATTTTCCCAATTTATTAAATTCAAAAATAGTTTGCATCATTTATTTCATTTTTTTAGCATTCTTAGTTTTCACAAAAATGTGTAATTACAATATAACATTCTCCTAGTTTCGAAAATATTATAAAACACTATCAATAAAGGGGTATTAAGGAATTTTTTAAATATTTTTTTAATTGTTCACTAAACAAACCACCTTTTTATCCATTAGTCTTTTCCCAACATATACTAATGCATATTATTTCATCATATAAATCTTACTCACTTAGACAAGTGAGCAAGAGAAAAAATCTTATACATGATCAAAATTTGAAGTGCAGACTCAAGACTGGTAATATATAAGGGGTCACAAACCAAAAAATAAAACATAAACAAGTCAACATAGGAAATTTGAAATAGCAATAAATTAAAAAAAATTATAGGCTAGAAATTATCATTATAAACACAAGGTTTCTAAACCCATAAAAAGTCAACATATGAGCACTGCCAAGGCATGTATCTCATGAAAAATAAGAATTATATTTTTTTTGGTGGACATATTTTTCCTTGAATAATATAATGTGCAAAAAACACTAGTTTGGGAATTTCCCCCCTCTTCCACACTCTTGAAGAGTCATCTATGCTACACAAAAAAGAATACTGATGAGCCCAATTCCACTTTTTGATATAATACTATAATTATTGTCCCTCAATCCAATAAAATAAAACCAAATAATAATAATAACAACAACAACAACAATAATAAACTCATTAAAATAGTTCAGCCATTTTTTATAAACAAGACAAATCCATAAGTGATACTGCCAAAATAAATAAGATTGGATCAAAGATCATGAAAAATATATCATCCTTTATCAAGGGAATTAAGACAAAATGAAATCATTAGGATCATATTCATAAAACACATGTTATAATAAATAAAAGCGTTAATAATAAAAATATCGATCAAAACACTTTTGGGACATTGCCTTCTAATAATAGTATGTTTTTATATTCCCTTTATAAATTTCTCTGATTTTCCACTATCCTTATATTATTTACCATCTTATCCGTTCTAAATGATTTTGTTTCCCTCTATATGATTTTCCCATAACAGGTCATTAATATTTGTCTGACTATTCTCACTAAAGGTTTGTCTTGTAAATTAAAATACATGCTTGTCTTCCCCTCTTGTGTTTCTATTTTATTTTAGTTTTATTATAGGTCAGAGTCTACTTGTGTGATTCTAAGGAAATGAATAAGAATGGACATACTTTATTTCTTCACCCACTTATGGATTACGATTAAGCTTTATTTATATCTTTATTTCTTTTATTTATTTTTTTGGTTGTTGGTTGTGGCTTCCTTCCTACATAGAAAAATTCATATCATGTTAGGATCAAATTTCATACCATTTAATTAAGAATTACCAATTTCCCACAAGATTAGGATGCTATCTATGTTATTATATGCAAGGTAGATGTCTCTTGTTGGAACTCAGTCTACATCGCTCAACTCAAATACCACCCTGATGGACCAAATACGTACCCATACAAATATCCTCTCAACATTGAAATAATTTATCTTTATTTTCCTATCATCCACACATAACACGAAATCCATCATATTACTTCTATCGTATAACAATTTGAATCCTTAATTACTAATATCGAATGACATAAATAACTAAGATTAAAATTTATTATGATGTATCCATTTACTCAAACAATTAAAATTCCACATCATCATGTTAAATGGAAATATAGGATTTCCTAAATCAATAAACTACTCATATAAAATTATGATCTCATAATCACATCAAATATATGTATCCATATAGGTGCCTCATCATATAATAACCCATGGCTCAATACTTAAACTTTATTTAATAAAAATAAAATAAATGAGACCATAATAAAATCATAAATTCGAGGTTCAATCCCATGATCAAAAATATGGGTTGTAGATTGGGGCATTACAACCATGTTATGAAGAAATTATTGCATGGTTACTAATTGAACACCCATAAACTAGACATGGTATCCATTTGGAGAGTAAATGTCAGTTTCAATACTATTCTCTTAGATGAAGTTGTCTATAAATACATTTCCAAGTATACATTGAAGCAGAGAATCAATATAAAAATTCCACCTTATGCTATCAAGTATTTATGAAAATAAAAATTTAAATGAACAATCCTCAAATGCATTTATGAACCTTATAACTAATAAAATTAATGCCCATGATTAGTGAACATGAATTTTTCCATAAGTTTCATAAACTCCCACTCATTTTTTGTAGATGGCCATTTATTTCATTGAATATTAGTATTAGATTTGTTACCTATATCATAAAATAATGTTGAGATAAATGAGCAAAATGAATGCAAAGAGAATAACATCACCTTGAAATAATGAAGCCACAAGGATGAGATAAAAGTGAAAAGTAAAGACATAGATGAACAAATAAAAAACCTACAATATTATTATAAGTCTTACAACAATAAATCTCCCAATACAATAGAAAAAATAATTAATGAGTGAAGGATAATAATGGCTTTAAGCCAAGATATCATTACAAGAATGCAGGAGCAAGTCAGTAATAGATTAGTTTAAATCATGTTATTAGATCGAATGGGAGAGTAGATCTATTTATATAGACATAGGAGAGAAAATGAGGCACATGAAAAATATTTATTTGTGTGTCAAATGTTCTAATCCTATTACAAGTAAGGAGGATGTGTGTGACATGTAGAGGGGAAGAGTTACTTGTGAAAGTAACTCTTAAATTAAATAAGAGGTCAAGAGATGAGAGTAATGACTCATAAGACTAGGTTAAATTAAATTTATAAATATAATAAATACAAATATCAAAAAAACTTAGGATAGGATAAACTTGTAAAATATTAAAGTACACAAATAAGTTTAATTCTCTAACACTCCTCATTAATTTTAATTTGGTTCACAAAGTGGAGAAAACCTTTTATAAACAAGGAAGAGAATTATGCTCTGCCATAATAGAAAATTCATTGAAGAGGAATTTCAAGAGATGAGAAATAAAAAAGAAGAGAAGGTATTGGAAAAGATTTTAAGGATGAATTATTTATCATCAATAATATTGAATAATTCATTTCAAACAATACAGTTGATCTAAAATTGAATAAATACCAACAAAAATGACAAATGATCCAAAAAACTAGTAAGACCAACAAGTTAACACCAATATTTTAAGTTAAGTAAATAATATGAAAACATAATACAATCTACATATATATTATAATATAATTAGAGCACAAACAAAGAAAAAAGAATAAATACAACTTCCATCACAAATATAAAATCATGCATGAAAATAAGTTAGTCAATATAATCAAAGCATATTTCATGTGCAATAAAAATAAGCAATGCATAAAATTGATAGGGATTAATAAAAATAAAGACAAATAATATGTTTCCCTTGCATAATATATTCATCAAGATAAAATCAAAGAAACATTTTATGAAGACACATAAGAGTCTCTAGAAGATCCATTTTCTTGAGGAATCCAAACAATTTGAAACTTAAAGGTAAGAGATTCAGTTATGTTCAAACAATGTAGAGTGTCATGAGTGGATTTACCATAATATTTTCATGAATGTAATTTCTAACCTTTTTATATATCATTCTCATATTTTGCATAATGCACACAAGGTTTATCATTTTTAACCATAATATGACCACTACACATAGTATAGTCAAAATAAGTTCCATTATAAGTCCTTTAATGAGGAGTACAATAAGATGTAAAATTCACAATAGAAGTATTTTAATCATCAAAATCAAAGATTTTACAATTTACATTAGATTTAGGCAAAAGAGGTTCAAGAATACCAATTTCACACTTACCAAGCCTACCACCGGAATAGCCCATCCTTTGCATGGTTTTGAAGCTGAGGATTGTAGAACAAGTGTTCAAATATATATATATATATATAAAAAAATTGTTTTCATTAGTATATCCAATATAAATATGAGTAAAAGACAAATTTTTCATTTAAAGTGTCAATAGATGATTGTATTTTATCCACATGAGAATTAAAGGCATTTTAAAAAGTAGTAGTAGTGTCTTGCTGACATTATATTTCATGTTTAAGATAAATAATTTATTCATTTTTAATATAAAATTTACGTGAAACATATTAAACTATTAACAAAATTGGTAATTTAAATGCCATTATGCAATATCTAAGATAGCAAAAAATAACAATGTTTAAAATAATGTTCTTGGACATGGTTTATTTTTAGATCAAATAACTTATAAATGTAAGTCCACACCAAAAACCATAAACTTAAATGAATTTTTGAAGTATATATATATAATATATTTTTAAAAAAAAAAATTATAAAATAAAACTAAATGATTTCAAATCCAAAAAAATAATTCCTAAATCTTTGCTTATAAAGAAGCATATAAAAAAACATAAGTTTCGAAATACATAACCATATGGATAAATATAATTTTTCCTTAATATTCAACTAACTGATGGTTTATAAAAAAAATCACTAAAAAATAAGTTACATGTTAGATACCATAGTATATTGAAATTATTTAAATATATTCATGAACAGAGAATAAATGTTGTAGTCTATAACTACTCAATGACAACAAGCTTTAAAAGAATAACAAATAATGAATGAAACTAGAGACAAAATATGTTATGCATCAACCATAATAGACATTAAAGTATTAAGAACAAATATTAATTTATTATAAAAATAAATAATTGAGTTTTAAATACTAAAAAAACCAACTACACAACACAATTTACTATCAAAGCACAATGCTTAAATTACAATGTTCAGATATAGAGTTTGAAATAGTTTTTTTTTTTAAAAATATTAAAACAACATTGAAGATAAATTACATGATAAATAAATGAATAATGGTGCATTTAAAAATAGGATCTTACCTTAGTGATAATAATATATACTAAGAAAAAAGAAGAATGATATATGTAAGAATGATGTGTAGTTGTCATAGGTGATAATAGATTTATATTACACTTATTCCTTCATAGTTCACCATAGACATGCATGATTTTTTACTTACCAGTAATACATGGATGATTCATAGAATTATGCATACAATACATAAACTTTAAAGAAGCAATAGATGCACATTGACCCTAGAGAAAGGCGATACCAAAAAAAGCATGGGCTATGAACTGAGCAAAATATGATATACCTAAGACTAATAAAAATCACAAAAAAAATTAAAACAAAAGACACGGACTAAGACAAAGGGTAAAAATATCTAAAAACTTTGAAAAGAAGCAAAATGTGTGAGAAGAATGAAATAGGTCCATGAGGACCGCACTAAAAGGAAATAACATAGAACATATAAACAATGAGATCTAAGACCAAAAAAGTATATCTCTTAAAAAATAAATCTTCACATATAGGTGCATAGATGCACCATAACTACATTAATACCAAAACTATAAGACTACACATCATAAAGAGAACTAAGAATGTGTAAGGCCAAAGTCCAAACAATCAAGGAGAAAAAAACCAAAAACATAAGGTAGAGTTAATGAGATTTTATGCTTAGAGCAAGTGAAAGAGCACTGAGAGAGAGTGAGAATCAAGAATGCAAAGTCATTAGGCTTACTATGAAAATAAGGTGCCTAAGGACTATAGAAGCAAAACAATCTTAACAAGAAAAAAATCATTATAAAGTCAAATATATCAAGGATGCACAAAATAAAATGCACTTAGATTAAGAAAGAACCAAAAAAAAGGAAAATATAGCTAGAATAGAAACCAAAAGAACCAAAAATTATTTTATAACATCCTTTTGAAACCTATAAAAGTAGGTTAGAGGGAAAAAATGGAGATAGAATAAAATTTGAGATTCCTCTAAAAAAGGCCTATACAACACTCACCATTAATGTTAAAAAACCAAGGCTCTTATACCATTTTATATTCTTGCCTAGATCATAAAATAAGGTTGAGATAAATGAGAAAAATGAATACAAAGAGAATATCACCTTGAAATAATTAAGCCACAAGGATTAAACAAAATTGATATGTGAGGAAATTATTAAATGGAAAAAAATCTTATAATATTTTCTTAAAGCTTGAAACAATGAATCTCAAAATACAATAGAAATAATAATATAGGAGTGAAGGAGAAGAATGGTCTAAAGCAAATAAAACATCACAAGAATGCAAGAGTAAGTTGAGAAGATACTAGATTAAGTTTTGTTGTTAGGTAAAATGGGAGAATAAGGATCTTTATATAGAGATACGAGAGAAAAGATGTTACATAAAAAAATTTCGTGTGTGTTCCAAATGTCATAATCCACTTCACCCCTATGAATGCTTCTTTGTGAGTCATGTACTATAAAATGTGGTGAGGGCTTCTATTCTGAACATAAACAATTGTCTTAGATGCTTCAGCCCAAAGGAAGGTTTGATGATCTTTATCATGAATCATAGCTTTGGCGGCTTCTACAATAGATTTGTTCTTCCTTTCTGCAACACCATTTTGTTGAGGATTGTAAGGGAAACAAAACTCCTTAATCCCTGCTTCAATGCAAAAATTATGAAATCCTTCAAAGGTGTACTCCCCTCCATTGTCGAATCTCATAAATTTGATTCTTTTCCCAGATAAGTTCTCTCCCTGAGCTTTAAACTCTTTGAACCTCTGAAGTACTTCTTTAGATTCATGGCACAACCTTTGCAGGTACCTTCATGATCCTGGTTGAATTTTGGAAGACCCATGACCATATTTTCCATGATAGGTAGAGCACGAAAGTGAAGGTGAGCCAATCTTCGATGCCAAGGATCACACAAATATATCACCTGGCACCATACATCACCACAATATCTATGCTTTGCAGAAGTTTGATATGAGAAATTCCTTTCACAAGCCTGGCCTCAATAATTAATGCAACCATTTTGTCATCTTATGATCTGCTTTTGCACAGGATTACATTTTGTTTAAATATTTTCCAAGCGACAGGCCAGCTCATAGCCAACCAGCTTTCAGCGTGCAACTTGGTACCACTACCATTGATGGTTAGCATGTGTGGTCCATGAAATTTGTGAACTCAACTTATTATCTGATTAAAGATGATAAGCAGAGCCATTAAAAATGCTTGATCCACTCCGCATTGGACAACTAGGCTGAAAACATCATCCCCAAGCATTATGTCTGATTTGGCATTGGCATGCTTTATTCTAACCTATGCAATAATGTCTCTGGAGGCACTGGATATTATAGAACATGGCTTGGACAACAACCCTTCCATTTGGTTATCGCAATGTTTAATATGATTATTGCTATTTATGTTTACATATACATTGGCAGCGGTTTTGTTTTAGAAGCGTAATGAATTTGAAATGCTTAGAATGGGCTTCTCACACTCATCAGGGTCTCCTTTTGATGCTTCCCATCTATTGTGAACACTCCATCTCTTCCACCGTGTTGATGGCGGTAGGTACATTGCTTGATAATGCCGACTAGAACAAATATTCACATGATTCCTTCTGAGGAGAGGCATCATTAACATCTATAATGCTACCACTAGGGGCCTCCGATGGATTTCAAAAAAATTGAATTTCTTGTCTATGGTGGCACTCTTGATAACGGTTTTGCGTATGTAAATGCTGGGGATTTTGTCTCTTCCCTTCAGAGCTGCAAAAGAATAGTTAATACAGACTCAAATCTTGGTTGGGCAATGGAAGACATGATGATTCTTCCCAAGAGAGATTCTCATTATAAAGGGAGCAGAGAGCGGAACCACTGGTTGGGACCTGGGAAGGAATCTGGCTCTCTCTCCATATCTCTATAGACATGCTACAATTCCAGGGTGTCGATTCTCCACACTGGCAGCCTCCACTATTCCCTGAATGTAAGACTCCTCTACAAATGTTTGGCCTGAAGGATGTATTTTCATCGAGGGATCGAATCCCCATGTCGGATACATTCTGTCTGAAACCACTCATCCCACAGAGCTCTGTCTGGAAGCTTATAGTCCTATTATCTAGAAATTTCCTATCGGTCCTACCGGCTGATTATAACCACTCATCTCATTATTCAGTTGGTTATGGAATGAGATTCGATTACATTCCCAACAATATTGAGTTGCATATTTATGCGCCTTCCTTCACAACTCACTTATTTTCCATGAACCAGAGGCTTCTGGTTCTCTCATCAAATACTTATCAAAGAGTAAGAGGAATATATAATGCAGGGGTCACGGCACCTCCAAATTCGGTAACAGCTCCATCTGGGTACTACATGTTGTTTGTGGTTAACAATGGAAGTGCAAGTGTGGGCAAATAGATAAATTTATACTAAAATCTGCAATCTCTTTGGGAGTGGGAATATTTAATGTGAAGTATATATCTTGTACTCTATTAACGAGTAAACTATATACTGTTAGGCCTTGTGAATGGTTTGATAAATCTATTCTTCCACTGATTTGAGATTGCATAATATTATTAAATCACAGTCAGACTATCCAGTTATTATGCACATTCCCAGCCGATTAGGGATAGCCAGGAGATATAAAGAACAATAGAGTATTGCTGCAATGACAAATCTGATCATGATCTTCTTCAAACCGGCTCTGATACCATGTTAGTTTTATGATCATATTTGAAACAATCAGAAAATGCAACACAATGAACAATAAAGACAACAATATACCTTGGGAAAACCCTCCATCTTGAAGGGAACAAACCCATCAACAATATATCTCTTATATATTGAATAATAAGAACAACAATCTACTTTAAAATAAATTATCTTTCTTATACTTCTTGAATAATGAGAAATCACTCTATATATGTACAAGTGAGAGGAAAGAGACGCATCTCCTCAATTTTCCTGTCGGCCTCCACCAAACAAATTATCTCTTAAATAATACAATAAGTTGGGCTGGAAGTGGGAGCCCGACGCTGCTCCTTCAACATCAACAGCATCGACTTTGCAGAGGATGGACTAAATGCTCCTCACTCTCACCCAAGAGCCTCTGAATTTTTTTTTCTAATTGAAGGCAATCTTCCTTTGGGATTCATTGATACTAACAATACGTTTTTCTCCAAAACGTTGGTGAAGGGAGATGTGTTTGTGTTTCCCAGGGCGTTGGTGCATTTCCAGCTTAACGTGGGGCATGGAAACGCAGTGGCCTTAGCTGCATTTGATAGCCAGTTTCCCGGAATTGTGACCATCGCTGATTCTCTGTTTGCAGCAAATCCTCCACTACCTGATTCCATGTTGAGCAAGGCCTTCCGCCTCAGCCCCAAACTTACGGATTGCATTCAGGCCCAATTCAAGTATGATAACATACTATTTGAAATTACAGCCTAACAGTATGAAATAAAACCACGGAGGGAAGGCCGTCTTTAATGTATGTTCGCACCTTTTCTACGTCACCTTAATAATACCAGCAATTGCCCCCTTTTCCCTAATTTATAGGAACAAGGGGATACGAGGGACCTATTTAAAGCTATAAGTAGGAACTTTGGATTTTCATTTGAATAGATCTTACATTTTAGATGCTTTGGATTTGTTGAGATAATTTATTTAGCAAGAAGCTTTTAGCTGGAATTTGAAGGATAAGAGATGTAACCTCCGAGGTTCATATGTAAAGATCAACCTTCATGGAAATCACCGTAGACTATATGATGTGTGATGTGTAATGAATTTATGTTTATGTGAATGTAGAGATTAGTTTTTTTTAATTCTGACAAGGCTAGTATTATTGATCTTTTTATATTATAAATTCATGAGATGAGTATATATTTATTATTTGTTTTCATAATGGGGTATCTTACTATAAGGAACCCGAAAATTAACAAGAACAAGAAAATTACTAATAGGCAAAAATCTTGAAACAATTCTGAGAAAAGGGGACAATTGCTGGTATTGTTCAGGTGACGTAGAAAAGGTGCGACCATACATTAAAGACGGCCTTCCCTCCGTGGTTTTATTTCATACTGTTAGGCTGTAATTTCAAATAGTATGTCATCATACTTGAATTGGGCCTGAATGTAATCCGTAAGTTTGGGGCTGATGCGGAAGGCCTTGCTCAACACGGAATCAGGTAGTGGAGGATTTGCTGCAAACAGTGAATTAGCGATGGTCACAATTCCGGGAAACTGGCTATCAAATGCAGCTAAGGCCACTGCGTTTCCATGCCCCATGTTAAGCTCGAAATGCACCAACGCCCTGGGAAACAAAAACACATCTCCCTTCACCAACGTTTTGGAGAAAAACGTATTGTTAGTATCAATGAACCCCACAAGAAGATTGC
Source organism: Torreya grandis (assembly GCA_037957365.1). Lineage (NCBI taxonomy): Eukaryota > Viridiplantae > Streptophyta > Pinopsida > Cupressales > Taxaceae > Torreya > Torreya grandis. Next base: position 532,079 of record JARHVA010005253.1, on the reverse strand, counting down.
CTTCCATTAGAAAAAAAAATTCAGAGGCTCTTGGGCGACAGTGAGGAGTATTTCGTCCACCCTCTGCAAAGTCGATGCGGCCCATCGATACTCCCAAAGTGTTAAGGCCAGGTACCTCTTCAACGAAGGCCGGCGTTACGATGCTTCCGACGGCATTGTTTGTGTTCCCCGGCTTGCCCAGACCCGCAAAGAAGAAATCGTCTGCTGAAACAGCCTTTGGGTCTTTGCACGCAAACCCGTTCACCAAAACTGTTCAATCAAGCTGTTAGCAAACCATCTACATATATACAGACACTAATAATAATAATAATAATAACAACAACAACAACAACAATAATAATAATAATAATCGCCATTATAAAAAATAACCTTTGCTTTGCTGGTCTGCAACACAGAAATCTTGCAAGGGATTGAGATCCGTTCCCATAACAGTCTCTCTGTAAAGACAAATCAACACAAAAATGCCTAGGGTGAAATAACGCAGGCGAGTACCCATTTTAATCAATAACAAATGCAATCGGAGAACAAACAACACTACCGTGTGTTTAGGTTGTGTATGAGAAGTGGATTCATTGCTTTATATAGCCCAAACTTGAACAACTCCATAATAAAAAATTACTTCAATCACTCGTGTCGTATAAAAAAGAATCACTTGTATAAACACATACATCTCCATCTGGTGTCGTAGTTAAAAAAAATCACTTGTTTCGTATAAAAGCATAAGTCTCCATCTCGATCTCTCTAATATCAACTTTTTTATTTCCACTTGCGCCGAATAATCTCATAAACACACGTGGGATATTTGTTATCCGAGTACATTAAGGGACGAATCTGCGGTGATGGAGTCAAAGTTGATCTTGACTTGATAGATACGTTCTTCCTACCAAACATGTTAGGTGTCGCTGCCCATTTATTTAAAAACCCATTATTCGTTTGTTATACGTTTTATACCGCTGACATTTTTTATCGAACACATATACTAAGATTTGGCTCAAAGGTCAAGTAAAGCCGGCAGGGATTGATTATTAGAATATGGTTTGGTGAAACACCGTCGTGTCAAATGTAAAAGTTTAATACTGAATTATATTTAAAAGTTGAATGTAAAATATGTAAAATCAAATCATTTTTAAAGGTTGAAGGTAAATTATATAAAACTAATAGACTTCAAGTACTCTACAAAGGTAACAAATTTTGAGGAATTTTAGGCTTTATTTTGTTCTTCTTGATCATGGGAGAAGTTTCAATCTCATCCTCCTCTTCTTTGTCCTTGTCCATATAATGATCTTCCGAAGATTTGGTTGTCATGTAATTGGCGTTGTCATTGCTCAAACACTTTCCACACTCTCTAGGTGGCAACACGGAGCTCAACGCATCATTGTGCACATCCAGGTCCCTTTTTGCATTGACATAACCAAGTATGAAGAAAGATGCGAAAAAGATTGGACAAATAATCACTACATGTCAAATACTTTCATGAGTGTAAATCAGAAAGGCACCTTAAATTGCATTTGCATCCTATTTATCATTAACAATGTCACCACTACAATGCTACATCGATAATGAACTTGAGAACTATCCAAACAAATAAAATTACTAATATGCCAATATCTAAAAATATAGCTCATAATTGATCCGTATTGAATGAGTTCAAATAATTACAAACCCAAACCATGCTTAAATAAGCCTCAACTCATAATTTAGAGTTGACATGCAAAACTTCAAAAAATCTAAAATCTAAAAATAAACATCTATTTTTAGCAGTCGCTATTTATAGTAAGTTTCACATTCAAGCGTGCGAGGATCTAAAAATTTACTGAAATAACATAAATACTGAAATTAGTCTATGGAATGAAATTTAACTGAAGTTGAGATCTAGTTCTAAAAGGATAAAATTCTCAAATTTTTTATTAAATGTTAATTTCAAACCCTCTAATAATCATGTTTGGCCTCTGAAAGATATCAAAATCAACTCTAAGTAGATAGAACTACGAAAATTAGAATCAAACTTTTTGATACAGTCGTTTTGACATGTGAAAGAGCTCAGAGTTATGGGTCAAAAGTTATGGCTTCCAAAAATCCAACCTTTTTTTTTTTGCATCAACCAATGTTTGTCATTAATGTTTGCCTTTCCACCTCTTTCACACTTTCATACTCATTCCTAGTAAAATAAACATAGAGAGGTGTTTATAATTCTGATTTTTGCAAATTTTTAAAATCTAGGTATATACTTTGCTATGTATTTTTTCTTTGAACTATTACAATTATTGAAAATGTAATATCAAATGTAAATAATGTCTAATCCGTGTCAGTGATGCACTTGCATGAAAGCAATGTTAAATGAGGAGCATCTTGATATATACATAGTCAATGAAATTAGCAATATAAGACTATTAATGAGTGTGATTTATTAGTTAAACATCTCCCAATTTAATGTATAGAGCTTCCATATAAGTATAATATATTTATGTATTAAATTTGAGTTATTATTTGAAAATTATATAGTATATATTATAATATTATTGTATATTAAAAATTTATTATATAATATATATGAATATTATATATTATATAATATATATGTTAATTTAGTTTTAAATTTTCCAATATCAAAATTATGAACAAAATATCTAATTCACAAAGATAGTTAATTAGAAACAAGCAAGTGAACTATACATCATAAACATTTGTCAAGTTGCTCGCACAACACCTATTGAGTTGTTTAGCCTCACATATTAAGAAGTCTAAGGAAAGGCAAGCAACATAGGAAAGCCTCACACAAACTGATAAGGTATAGCTTTGTGTTCAGATTATCAATACCAACATAAATATTGTTGTTAACAATATTATGTTAATAGTCTATGTTTTAGTTAGTCGAATATATTGTGAGTCATAATATATTAGTATAATAGTGATTTGTTAGTATTTTTTAGTTTACGAGAGATTCAGATGATTGTATAGTTGAGAGTTTGTAGGAATCTACCATCTCAAATATAGGAAACTCATATCCTATATATTTGTACTCCATATGGTTTGTAATGCAACCGAAGAAATATATAATTGAGAATGAATACTATTATATTATTTGTTTGACTAAAATCTTGTATATTCACCCTGAGTTCAATATGAGTTAGTTTACACTATGTCTAACTCTTCTAGTTCCTACAATGAAGTTTTGAATTAAAAAAGGGGCAACTTTGTGCTATTTTGCCTTAGTGGATGAGATGCTAATTTTGTGTTGTCTTCTCCATGTTCTTGCATTATACTACATCTCATGCCTTGCACATCCTTTTTTGTGAATACAATGATTAGATCAATGCCCAATTTTCAATTCCCTTGTGCCATTGCATTTCTTTTATCAATCCATATAGTTCTACTAGTTCAAGATCTGCATGAAGATTTATGGGTTTTATTTTTCTACTCTTCTGTTTCATACAACTTTCAAGAAGGCTTTTGAATCAAAAATCGAACCTTTAGGGTTATGATTCGAATGATATGGCTTACACCAGATCATATCATAGTGATCTTAAAACTCACAACCATACGAAAGGGTGCCCTAAGAAACTTAGCTTTCTTTTTGACATAGTCTCGGTCATCCACAATAACCCAACATTCCTTCGATCAGCATTTGGATCAACTCAAGCTCCTCACAATGACCCTATCTTGGCATCAAAAGTGAATTTCCTGCGATCAAAACTCACCAAGCTTGCCAAAGACTTCCCAAATGCTTCACTACCCTTCTCTACCCTGCCATCCATTACATTATCTTATTGTTTAGGTTTTGTGAGCTGTGGGTTTAACTAGTAAGAGTGTTTTATGTTTTACACCACAGGTATTGCCTATCTTGTCATTTTTTGTTTTTGTTTTCTTTTAGTTTAACTTATTAAAAGTTTAGTGTGTAATGTTTGGTTTTAAATCATTTTCATTTTATATTGGTTTAAGGTTGTATGAATTTATTGTTATATAAAGCGTTATTTTATTTTTAATATAGGTTTATTATTATGGTTTAGATTGTTTTAAAATATATTAAGTCAAATATGTTTTGAAAAAAGATATGTGTGTCTAGTTTTAATTGGTAAGTTATTAGTCATTACATTTTACAATTGGTTAGATATTATAGATTATTTTGTGAGTCAAGATATAGTTTATCAAAATTAGGGTTTTTAAGAGGTCTTTTGTGAAGTACATCATCACATGTCAAAAGGTCATTTTTATTATATTGTCATTATAAGTAATCATGTCAGTTTGATGAGTCAAAATCAAAAAAGAGAGTTAGGAGTTTAGAGTCATAGTCTTTTTAGATCTATTGTCAAAAATTCATCAAATTCAAAAATGTCAAAAGAGTCATTTTTAAAGTGTGTTATCATCAAAAACAACATGACCTTTATTAAGATATTGACTGAGTAAGCGACAGACTAACTGGAGGATGGAACATACATAGAAGATGCAGAATATTTATGCCTCTCATTAGCCACTAACGACGGGGCCACTTTCTAACTTAGTGCCATTTTTTTTCAATTGTGTGGTGTGAATAATAATAGATGTATTTATGTTCACATTTTTTATAAGTGAATAATATATTCCTATGTAACTTCACTAAGATGTGAGAATGATGAGAACTAGAATTTATAACTGCACATCGTGACATCGTTTGTGATAAGTCACTTGTAAAACCATTGTTTTGGTTGTTGGTTAGCCTTTTGTAAAATCGTCAGGTATTGTTTTGTGGTTTCTAGTTAGCCACTTGTAAAATCACTATTTTAGTTATTGGTCAACCATTTATAAAACCATCATGTTATGTTAGTCATTATCCTCTAAAAATCACCAAGTCATGTTAGTCATTATCCTCTAAAAATCACCAAGTCATGAGTCTAGGTGCAAATATGAGAAGTTGTTTTCCCCATGTTCACATTAAGGGGGTGTAGGATATGATTAATAATATTCACAAGGGGGTGAATGTTTAGGTATAGCTTTGTGTTCACATTATTAATACCGACATAAATATTGTTGTTAACAATAATATGTTAATAGTCTATGTTTTAGTTAGTCGAATATATTGTAAGTCATAATATATTCCTATAATAGTGAGTTGTTAGTATTTGTTAGTTTACGAGAGAATCAGGTGATTGTATAGTTGAGAGTCTATAGGGATCTACCATATCGAATATAAAAAACTTATATCATATATATTTGTACACTATATGCTTTGTAAGGCAACTGAAGAAATATATAATTGAGAATGAATAGTAATATATTATCAGTTTGACTAAAATCTTGTATATTCACCATTATTTAAATAAAAATTAGTTTATACTGTGTCTAACTTTGATTTTTACCATTATAGACATGTTGATTATTGTATTTTTCAATTATTTATTTTGGTAACAATCCCATCATGAATCCTTGACCATCTCTATAGCTGGTGTTCATTGATAAAGGAAAGGAGAATAAATATAATTCTATGGTCTTAGGACATACACCAAATGGTTTTCCCTAGTAGGCTTTAATATTTTTTAATTAAATGTGTGCAGCAGATGTCATATCTTGACATGCCAAGGTTTCAAGAATATTGTCCCATAATAAGATGCTGGAAAGAAAAATCTTTCTCATCTATTTCTCTTCAAGATTTAATGCCCCATGACCATAACATCCAATAAAGTAGAAGTTCTAGACCTTATGTGTGGACTTAATGAATAGAATGAGGATGTGGTGATGTTCTCTGTGAAAGAGTACGTGGTGCTTTCACTGTGACCTACTTCCTTACATAGAGAAGAGATTAATTTATTATGCAAAGAAGAAGTGGCATTATCTAATGAATAAGTGAGGCCTCCTCATCCACAAACAACATTTTAAAAATACATAATGGAATTATGATCTATTTACATGGGCCACATCATCAACAAAATTCGTAGAGTCATGCTTTTTAGCATAGAATTCCACCCCCAGTGAATCATGAAGGCACCCACAGCTAGATGGGGAAAAATCATCATGTGAGGCACCCATCTCCATATGATCAACCCACTAGTTTTTGTTCTCTCTTGGAATCCCATTGGCAAATACGTATCTGCTAGATCTAGTTCAATCCTTAGAGACATTTTTATGGACTATCATCAAATTTTTATTGGTATGGAGCTTGGTTTAATGCTTGAAGAATGTTATAGAAGATAATGATCAATGCTTCCAAGAATAGAACTTTCCAACATTCTTTGTGTTAGTTTTGATGGTGGTTCTTGCCTCATGCACACTTGGATTACTCGAGGAAGTGATTTTATATTTTGTTTGTGAAATTTTTGGGCTTAAGGATTTTTTTTTCCATTTTATAATTTTTAGATAATTGAATTTATAATTATTTGAAATTTTTACTTTCTATCCCTTTTTTCTATTTTCTTAAAGACTTCTTTTGTTTTCTTAATTAAATTTGTTAATCGAATTCTTTTGTACCTCAAAATAAAAACTCCTTTTCCCTTATTATTTTTTAATAAAACATTTAATATATACCTTATTAATTTAAAATATATAACTTCTCATAAAAATATTGAGAATACTTATTTAATAACTTGACATAAATTTTATTAAAATATAAATATTTAATTTAGTTTTTTCTGAGCGCTTTTATCAAGACTAAAACAAACCTTTCCATTTGTCATAGAGAATGTCTTCCATGTCAATGACTCTATTAAGAAGCTTCCAATTCATTTTAATCTTGTTATTTATTTCTATTATTTATAGCAAATAATCAACGACTGCTTCCTCTTGCTTTTAATTGTTATACCTGCAGTTATAAAGGCAGTGCATGGATATGGCACCACATTTGTAAGGATGCAGAATGTGAACATGCAAAGTGACTACCGAATACTCTTCTAAAAATAATATAATCTTGTTATATAGGTGTTATATTCTGTAAAATAAAAACATTCCCACGAGTGAGATATACTTTAAATTTGGGCATTAGAAACCATAGAAGAGGTCAGGCTCGAATTACATATTTTTAAATGGGACATTAACTATCATATATAATTGTGTAAATTAATCTATTAGCTCTTCATCAATCTTGAATTTTCCATGATAAAATTAAATGATAACTCAATTATAATCCACCCATAAAATAAGTATGTTCATAAATATGCTGCGTTTTAAATTTCCAGTGTTTGATGGACACAACATTGACCTTTTCTTGTTAGTTTGGGACATGAATGCTTGCATGATTATTTATGATTTTATGAATATTTTATTTTGTGTTTATATTGTTTATTTGTACCATTGGTTTTTTTCTTTCAAAATAGTAATAATATAACCTATAATTATTGTTGATATATTCAATTCATATTTTATAATTTTAATAAAATAAGTAGAATTATGTTATATAAACCAAATGACTTTACCCATGCTTATTGTTTTCTAGTCTTATATTCTTTTATCCAAATATCTTAAGATGTTTTCTGCAATAGAAAAAATTAAAAAGTAATTATGAGAAGTTTGTTTGAAAACACAAATACTAAATATTAGTAGCCGCACCATCCAGATTTTATAGTAAAAGACTACAAATTGGACAAAAAAATTCATCCATTTCTATATACAATAAACTTTTCAAATGTAAATGGAGGCTTAGATTTTAGGAGCAAAGATCCAGTCAAATCTGACGTCGTATAACATTACTGAAATATGCCATTGAGAAAATGCACCATACCTACGAACTACTTGTATCACAAATACTAACTGCATTGTGTCAACTCCCTGGAATAGATACTGCAATCAAACTTGGAGAACAAATTTAACATGCGTACAATCTACAGAGTGCTTGCTTAAGCTAGAAATCCTTATCAACTCTATTCTACTTGTAAACCAGGAGTTGTTTTCCATAATAATTTATCAAAGCTTGATATTTATTCTATAACACTATTGACTTTGGTTGATCTGGCCCATGGGTCCGTTTAACATTAAAAACATCAACTGAATTTAGTTTTACAAAAGCTCTCGGCATACAACCCAAGATGAGCTTTTCCACAAACTTGAATTAGAGACTAAGCTAACCTTTTCCTTCAAACGACAAGAAATCCTACTCCAGACATTGTTTTCGGATTTGGTGCGCTGAGAAAGAAAGGCTATCAGAATAAAAAAATTACAATCACTTATTGAAATAGTCAATTGACCTTTGCCACTGCACTTCAAGGCTGTGTCAAACTAAGAGCTTTGGACTATGGTATGAGCATTCATCAAATCATAACAGAAAGCAGATAGACACCTCAAAGTCTTTCGGATGCTTCTTGCACATATACCAGATCCATGTCCAAATGGCTGTGTATTAATTTCATAGATATAGAATTTTTAACTCAACACAAATCTACCTTAAAAATGAATATGATATGCACCAAACGATATACAGAATTCTCAAGGTGCTATGGATGCACCAAAAGTATCCAAAAGACTCTTGACACCAATCCTTGTGGCGAAATTGGTGCCATGACTCTTTTGGATGCCTCTCAACTCATGTTAGATCCATCTTAAGATTCATATTAAGATATGTATATATTTATGTGTGCTTGTGTGCAGTTATATTGTGCAAGGGTTGCCATATTGAGTCAATTGAAAACCGTTAGACACATATAGTATATGGTATATACACAAAAGTTCCATTGTGCGTGCTTAAAGCTTACTTGAGTGTATCATGGCTTTTTCATTTGACGAATTTAGATTTCTCAGTCAACACCACGAAAGTTTCATTGTGGGTGCTTAAAGCTTACTTGAGTGTGATCATGGCTTTTTCATTTGTCAAATTTAGGTTTCTCAGAAAAACTACTTTTTGACAGGAAAATGTATATATATATATATATATATAAAAGAGGGTATATGTATATATAAAAGAGAGATCATACCTTGATTATTAAAAAGATGAACATAATACTACTTATCAATCATAGTCCAGTAACAATGTACCCAATTATTTAATAATCTCAAATAAAAATCACTCTTCATCCAAAACTCTCTTTAAATAAAAATACCCGTTACAAAACTGTCAATATGTATAACACATTATCAATGATGTACAACTCTCCTTAAGTAAAGATAAAAACCATAGGCTCTTTTAACAGAATAATCCAATATAAATCATAATACATTATCTAGTGATGTACAAATTTCCTTAAATAAACTTGAACTCCATAAAAATCCTTCAATATAAAGAGAGCCAATGCAAATCAAATTATAAATCATAACACATTATCGACTATATACTAGTTTCTTTTAACTATGGATAAAATCCATAGGCTTCTTCAATATTCAACATCTAATATAATTCAACTCAGCACATTATTCAATATTGTTAAAAAATTATGATTTGGAATATTAAAAGTAAGAAAATATAAACCAATCAAAGATAGAAATATAGTGGATAAATGTTGACCTAATAACATTTTTTAAATATGATTTTTTTTTGGCAATAAACCATTTGATCACACATCCACTCACACTGAAGTAACCAAAGCACATTGGCAACTTAGAACAAAGGGACATACATAAAACTAATATTATTGTACCAATACAATACACCATACTTTCATAAAAAAAAAGATGATTTTTTGGAGGTCATATCTTTTGACTCGTATCTCTATTATAGGGATGCATTAATTATCACATATAATTATGTATATAATAATATATTATAGAGATGCATATCTATAGCAATCTTCAACATCTAATATAATTCAACTCAACACATTATTTAATATTGTTAAAAAATTATGATTTGGAATATTAAAAGTAAGAAAATATAAACCGTCTAACTTGTAAGAGCCAAGCTATTTTCAATCAGAGGAGAATGATGTAAAAAAAATACGCTGATCTTTTGGAGGTCATATCTTTTGACCCGTATCTCTATTATAGGGATGCATTAATTAAGTATCTAATATAAGTAAGTATATAATAATATAATATAGGGATGCATATCTATAGCAATGTTCAACATCTAATATAATTCAACTCAACACATTCTTCAATATTATTAAAAATTATGATTTGGAATATTAAAAGTAAGGAAATATAAACCAATCGGAGATAGAAATATAGTGGATAAATGATGACCTAATAGAATTTTTTAATTTTTATTTTTTTGGAAATAAACCATTTGATCGTACATCTATTCGCATCAAAGTAACTAAAGCACATTGGCAACCTAGAACAAAGGGACGGACATAAAAACTAATATTATTGCACCAGTACAATACAACATAATAAAATTCCCTAGAAAAAAAGATGAAAACTAGAAAACAATAGAGAAGTAATACAAAGAAACCTTATTGGTAGACATCCATGAGTTTCATGAATGTGAAGAACATAAACAGTCCAAGGGAAAAACAATGTTGAGGTTAGCATATATTCATAGATTAAAAATATTTTGAAACAAACAATCAGAGACCATGGATTATAGGTTTGGTATGTTATAAAAGGATGAATTAAATACCCTTGGGAGATGATCCCAAAACTATGCAAACTTGTTGTTATTGATTTTTGTCATCCATCGATAAAATCATAGACCACAAAACACTCTTTCAATGCATGATCTTGATCTGATATGATGCCAATAACTATAATCTATGGATCATAAATGGACCTTAATTCACTTACACAAGGAATTTCATGTGTCATGTACAAGTGAAGATCTTACATAGGTACATCTACACCATTACAAATTTTGGCTTGGGAACATATAGTAGTGGAGAGGCCAGTTGGATCACTGAGATAAATAACATCTAGAGAGACATTTAGTTATAAATGGAAGTTATTATAGGTGGATTAAGTGATCACATGGAGGATATGGGTTTTGGCAGGAGGGAAGTTGATGATTTGTGGCCACTCGATATTACATGAAGGACGTACATGGGGTAGATCCATAGTGGGGAGAGATGCAAAAAGTATGGAATATATATTGACACCATGATAGATTATTGCTAGGCACGAGTATAGTATGTAGTGATACATGCCAAATAGGGTATTGAAGTAGTTTGGCATAAAATAAGATGTGCCACTTGCACCACATGTGTTTGCATGAGAAGTATGGGATAAATTATAGTGGAGACAAGATATAGACGTGAGGGAGGTAGATAATATCTAGGTATAAATATAGATGATACCATATAGGCCATATAGATATAGTATGTATAGGGTGTTACTGAAGCCTATAGGGCTTGGGGGGATCACATACATCCATAGAGATTGATAGCTCCTTATCATAGGTTGAGGACATGAAGGGAGACGTTATATAGTGGCTTCAGGGCCCAACCATAGAGGCAATGACAACCTAAAGGGATAATGTAGATAGTTACCGTAGTGGTTGGAGATGCATGATAATCTAGTGGTGGAGATAGAGAGCTAGAGGTGAGTACGTACAATGTGATGAGGTTGGGGGAGATGGATCAAGAATATCCACACCCATGATAGTGATTAATAGTGATGCAAAGTGAGTGGAATGGATAAAATAATGCATCCAATACTATAGGGTCATACAGTTAGAGGTGATGAGGCAAGGCAATCAGAGCTGAGATGGTTAGTGGAGTATGATGCCTTGATTGGGAGCTATGAAAGGAGATTAGATCAGTAGATGTAGATTTTTATCCAAATTGAGAGGAGATGCATTAGATAAAGGTGATCATATAGTCACCATAGTGGTAGATATATCTAAGCTATAAGTAGAGGTAGATCAAATGATAAAGGAGATTGGTATGAAAGAGTAGGGCTTAGTGACCCGTGATTTGGGCACTCATATAGGTGATGAGATAGGGATATCATAGAGATATTGGAGAGAGAGATATGCATTGTAGGCTAAGCTACAAAGAATAGAGGAGATATTGACATCTATAGGATATCTAAAGACCTTATCATGTATTATGATGGTGACAAAGTAGGAAACCTACTACTTGAGCCTCTATGAGCAAATTGTACCCATAGATCAATGAGCACCATCTTTTGTTAGAGTATTCCAGCGGTAGGATATTAGGATTGATGGCCAGGGGTAACACATATGACACCAATAGAGCATTATTTAGGATATCCATATCATCACATTATGGGTCTTCCACATAATACACCAAAACACCCATGACTAAGGTCATATCCAGATACCCTTTTAGAGTGACAAAGCAAGACTTGATGATAATAGACATGAGACACATAGATACTTGACATTTACTTGAGATTATATGATCCATTTTTATATTTGATTGTGTATGCATACGATCATGATTTATGGTTTAAAGATGTTTTATTATGGTATATGTGGATGGATAGATGGATTTAAATGTGATTAGATTATCTTTTATGCATTTGATTTTTTTCACATGTTTTAGGCTTTTCATTAGCATACTTATACAAAATGGATGTGAAAAAGTAGTTATAAAAATTATATGGTTTATTAGTTGCTTTGCATGGGTTTTTATTAGATTTCCAACATGATTTCTAACATAATATCCAATATTAACTGATCAAAATTCATTTTTATGTTGCATATGACAATATGCACCAATAATATGGAAAAATGATGATGTTTATTGTACTATACATGTAGGGATTGATATATTCACATATACAAAACATAATGCATTATGATATGGAAGATCATAATAACATAATTTGTAGTGCATATAGTGATCTAGATTCAATTCAATAATGAAAAATAAATAAAAAATGACTATAAAAATCAAGCAAGGAAGCAAAGAACTAAATAAACAAGTATGCAAAGAACTATTGAAAGAAGAAAAAAAATGTCTTTGTGTTGTGTCCTTTGGTTAGAGTATAACCCTTTATGTCATCAACTAGATCATGATATTTTGAATCCCTTCCCATATCTATTTCATCAACTTGTTTGGGCCACAATTTCATCTCATAACACAATAATTTTGTGATAACCCCATTAACCACTCCATTATTTTCAATGAGTTTTAAATACACTGTGGTCCTATGGTACATTTTGATTTAAATAATAATGATTCTAAGTTACAAGGATTAAACTTACTATAGATCTCATCCATTAGAATTCATACAATTTTTTATATAAATTTATCAAAGTGCATAATCATATTTTATATTGTAATGATTTCATCATAATTATTTCTTATATATTACCATATTTCACCAATAATGTAAATTTCATCCTCACCATCAACATATTTCTTAGATAACCATTGAATTATGTCCCTAAATAATTATTTTTCATCATCCGTTTGTTAATAATACCATTTCAATCCTTTATTTATGTTCATTAAATATTAGAACATCATTTGTTTTGTGACCTTATTTTCTCTTTTTCATATTGTTTAGTTATTGCAATTAATTTTTTTAATTTATGTGTGACATTGGATTGACTACCTTTGATTTTCACTAAATGTTGAACAAGTTGAGCGATAAAATTTTCTTGACTAGCATAGTGTGTACTATGAATTATTACATTTAGTTTTCATCAATTACATATTTGTCAACATTTTGTGAAAATAAAAGTTGATAGCACAATATATTGTAAAAAATCCCATGTTTGTAGTTTGGTGACTTACCATTATAGGAGTTTAATGGCCTTCAATGCTGAATAGAGTTTTATTTCATGCTATGCAATTATTTTTATGATTTTCCACATTAATGAAAAATGATGGCCTATCATGTTGAATAGAGTTTGATTTCTTACCATAAAATGAAACTGATATCTCATGAATGAAGTTTGAGTGTAATTCACATCAATCATTTCTAATTTTTTTTAATCACCATGGTGTTGAGAAACATTTTCATTCATTAAATTAAATTTTTTTTGATGATAGTGGAGTTAAGCAATTACTATGCAAGTTGTTTTAATCAACATTGTTTTATTGTTGATGAGAAACATAAGTAACAATGGAAACAAATATTTTTCCTATAGGTTAATGTATTGTGTTTGAAAATTATATATGAGAATATGGAAAGCTAAAAAAAAATTCCTTACAACTTCCTCTTCTTTTGAGAGGAATGTGTGATTTGTATTAAATTGTAGCATATTCCATTATAGATAAACTACAAAAAAAAATCCTCAAGTATAAGATAATTAAAATACAATATTTAGGAATATAACGATAATTCAAAGGAAAAAATATAATATTTCAAGATTATTGTATTATCTAGTAAAAATTACATAAATTATAGTGTGTTTCTACTCGCCGATTAAATAACATAAGACATTAATTGGTCCATTTTAATATTTTATGATTAATGACAAAAATGAAGTGTACTTATATCATTTGATTGGTGAACATAAATAATAGTTTAATTATATTAATTGACATGATAATATCATTTAGAGTTCGCTTGTATTATACTACCAATGAATATCAGTGATAGCATTCTTGTATTACCTAACCAATGATCACAAATGACAGAAGAATGTTTTTTTGAAACTCAAGATAGGAAAATAAAATAGGAGAGAAAAAATAAACTTTATAAAGGGTTTCATAACATTTACTAGCCTAGATCTAACATACATTGATAAGTGAGGGTTTTATCTAAATATCTGCTAATTGTATAAATTGACTAGGAACAATAAAGACAATATAGAATGAAATTAAGACAATTATATTATGTCTAAAATGACAAAAATGTACTATACTATTCGTATGTTCTGTTTAGTTTTTTGAGAGGAAAATATCATGTAGGTATCACGTAATAATCAGGTATGTATTAAATATATTTCATACAAATAATATGTAAGTATAATGTAAGTACTAGTTAAGTATCAAGTAAGTCTCATTGGTGTATTTATAAAATATTGAAACATATGCCACATTCCAATCCAATTTCTAAATTTAATTGCAAATTTTTGAATTGTTTTCAAGTTTTAATTAAGATTTATAAAATTGATTCCTTTATAATAATATTTATTATTTTGAAGTAAAATCATAATTTTTTATTACTAAATTTGACTTTAACCCACCTCTAGCCTTACACCCATAATTATGTCTACATCATTCTTACTTCATAAGTGAATGTGTCGAAACATAAAAATAAATTAATTTTTATATTAAACTCACATCTCCACATGACATCCACATATATTATCTATTCTTCATTTGATTCCTTCAACTGCCTCCTCTAATCTTAAGGAAAGGTATGTTTTATCTAAAAAACATGACTTCTCACCACATACATGCTATTTACCATGTGTGGATATGTTCCAGTGATTTTTAGAATAAATATATCTCATATAAAAATTTACTATGCATAATATATTTTATTAACTTATTTGGCTTCAAAGCGTTTCTTTTTATCACATTCTTTTGAAAATATAATTTTCCTTCGACAATCAATCCACAAAAGCTATAGATATGCATCCCACATTCACAATGGTAATCTTCATTCTCAATTCAAATAAGTAACACTAATGAAGTCAAAATTTTATATTTTGAAATAAATCATTCAAGGTCTTGTGAAAATATAATCTTACATAACAAATATAAAGATACTCACACTTATAAGATCAACATATAATGAATCTTTGGCACTTCAACACTCACCAATATCAATAAGAAAAATATAAGATATTCCATTATAATAACAAGTAATAAATATATACTCATACACATGAAATTATACTAAACAATAAACATAATAAACATTATCCATATAAAAAAATAACAATATTATAAAACTCACCAAAATTACAAAATTCATATTTACATTCAAATAAATATACATTTACTACAAATCACACACAATACGATCTACAATGATTACCATGAAAAGTTCATATTTACATACGAACCTCCAAGATTGCATATATTACCATTCAAAACCTAACTCAAATCTTCTTTCCTATAAAATTAACTCAGGAACTTCGAATTATATAACCATAATATCTATTCAAATGAGAGGCGCAACTCCCTATTTATAGTTTTGAATAGACCCTATTATACACTTACAATTTGTTTCCAGCTTGTCACTGTCCCCTATTGTCTATGGATATTAAAATATTACATCGTAGATTTATCAACTTGTTCACAAAGTGGTATTTTAGTTTACCGTTTTGAAAATTATTTTTAAACCTAGATCGATCCTATGCATGGCAATTTCCATCCTCCTTGCTTATATGAGTGTCATATTTCAACTTATATTTCATTGTGTTTCCTTTCCCACGTGTGCTTATTGCGTCAAATGCACGTGTTTTCCCCAAAAATTGCACATCATGGTGCATGCAAAGACATTTTGTTTATGTGTGCATGATCTTTGAGGATGACCTTTAACAGTAATCAAGATCGCTTGGTGTGTATCAGTCAGGCATCGACCCTTTCATAGAAATTTTACAATTCATTAAATGAAATTATAGGGTTAACAATGATGTGAATTCGACCCAAATGTCAGCCCTAGTGTAGTAGTCATGCGAATATAATCAAGAAATAAAATGTTTAGTTTTTATTATTTATTTTCATACAAATAATTATTCTTATAACGTTATCCAAGACATTAGAAATGTCTAAAGGTAACCGGTTCTTATCTCCATAATATTTCTCATTTATATAAGGTATATTTTATTAAGTTGTTCATAATTCAAAAAGAATAAATTGGGCATGTGTAAAAAGAGGAATAATTTTGCGTATAGCACTCTAAATAGAATTTGGTTTTGAAGGTTTAGGTGCACACGATTTATTTTTATAAGTTTTTTTTTTTTTTTTTTAAATTATATATTTTCATAATAATAAAAGAGGATAACAATTTAGAAATTTAAAAAAAGTTGTTAAGCAATTATTAATTGTTAAATTATATTGTTTTATGATGTTTGTATAATTTTAAATTATTAATAATTAATTTATTTTGTTAACTTTGAAATGTCTTTGACTTTTTTCTTAATCTTTTATAATTATCATGTTTTGTTTACTCTAATTTATTGTTGTTTCAATAACATCTTTTATAACACCTAAACTCTCCTGAAGATTATCTAATGGATATGGATGGCTCTGGTAACTTATGTCTTTTTATGGATAAATAACAATAAATTTTTTTATCTCACTTTTTTCATCTTATTATTTCATGACAATTTTTTTACTAATATAATTTTAATTTGAATTCAATTTATTTACATATTTTCGAACATTATATTTCATTTATAAATATAATATATCTATCTATCAATCATGTAAAAAATTATAAATTATTTATAATAAATTTATAAAAAAATCAAATATTTATAAAATATTTATTAAAACACACATCTTTAATTTTAAAGATAAACCACCTAAAATTAGTTTTTATCTTAATGAAGCTTCTTCCATCATTAATTATTTTTTCCTCGATGTTATAATTATATTGTGGTATGACAAATATCAATAGAATTGTATTATTCTTTGGTTTAAAATATTTCCGAAATAATTTGCTGTTTTTATCAGATATTCATATATTGCTACCAAGTTAGGTCGAGAATATATTTATATTTTTAATGGATTAGAATAAGATTTTAGCAGACATGTTTTAAGAGGTAGAGAAGGATTTGTCGCATATGATAGTTATTAAACTCGCTCTACAACAAAAGAACCATGAATGCCTTTTCTTATCGCATGAATCCATCCATTATATGTTTCTAAAAAGCTATGAAACAAATATATCTTTTTATGTGTGTGTTTTGGTTGTTGGATGGAAACCTTTATAATATGGAGTAGGGTTTACCATTTAATGTGTAACTTAAATTTTAGGTTAGGGGTCATCCCTATGTAGAAAATAACATATGATGAAACAAGTACACAATCAACTTTTGGTTATGAAAGATCTTATTGTTAACTTTTGTATTTGGTGTGTAATGGATTCCTATTTTCTTCACATTATATTTTAGTCTCATGCCTATAATTTACATTAAATAATTAAAATATGCATTGCCTCTTAACCTTTGTTATTGGATTTTGTTAAGTATACACTATATTAAATATGGATTATAAAGAAGTCTGTTGTTTCTCATTTTTTAAGACATATTTTGAAATATATAGTTTACAATTTAAATATAGATATTCACTAACTATATATATATGACGTAAAATAATTTTAAACTGAAAATTAGTTGATAATGATGTTATGATTTTTAAATTTAATTTTTTATTTTTATTTTTAAATAATAATTGTTATTAATTTATTTTGAGATGCATATGTTTTTTAGGTCATTTTATTAATAAATGATAATTATTATATATAATATTATGGTTAACATATTATATTATTGATGTAAAAGTGTTTGCAAAGTATATGTAGCAGTTACAAGGAGTAAGAAGAAAGTTGCAAGAAACTAATGAGAAATATAAAACATTAGTAGATGTCAGAAGAAAATTTAAGGTATTTGAATAAGGAGATTTGCTAATGGTTTAATTGAGGAAATAAATATTTATGAGAGGCATGTATAACAAGGTGAAGTACAAGAAATTTAGACCATATAGAATTGTGAAGAAAATTAATTACAATGCTTATAAGGTGAGTTTACCACATAATTTTGATATATCTCTAGTACTTAATGTTTCATATTTATATGAACTCCATAGAGAATATGGTGAAGATGAAAAGGTAAATTGGGTACAACAGGTTCCATTGAATAAGAAGGAAAAGATAGTGTAGGTTTTAGATATGAAGACTGTGCACAAGGCAAGGTAGTTATAACAGGGACTTGGTGCAATGGGAAAGATTGCAACAGGAAGACAACACTTAGATTTTAAAATGAGAGATGAATAAGATTGGTAAAGATAAATGGCAGTATTATAATCTATCTAACTTGTAAGAGCTGAGTTGTTTTCAATCAAAGGAGAATGATGCATAAAAAAATACGCTGATCTTTTGGAGGTCATATCTTTTGGAGGTCCACATTCTAATACAACCATATTGAAAAGTTTGATGCTATTCTAATCCACTGTATCTGCTTAGAGTTTATTTTTATATTTTTTTGTATGACTTATGTGAGCATTTGGGGGTTATAAATTGATGTTTGACGATTTTTTCAAGAATTTTCTAGTTTTAAAAATTGTATATTTTTAGAACCGGACTTTAAATTCATTTTAATTTATTTACATATGCTAATTATAGTGTTTAGATTATTTTGGAAGTTTTTTAGAGCCACGGGTGATTACATATGAAACTTACTATAAATAGTGATTGTTAAAAATAGATGATTTTTTTAATTTTTTTTTTTTAAAAAACAATTGCATGTCAACTCTAAATTTTAAACCAAGAATTATTCAAACATTGTTTGGGTTTGTAAGTAGTTAAAATCTTTCAATACAAATCAATTATGAGTATTGTTTCAAACTATTAACCTATTGGTAATTTATTGGTCTTGATAGTTTTAGGGTTCATTAACTATTTATTTAAATAGAGATTTTTTTTTTTTTAAAGTTGAATAATTTATGATCATATTATGAATATAAGCATTTGAATTTTTTATTCAATATGATCTAATGGTCTTTTTCACTTTAGACTTCATTTTGACATATTCCAATGGTTTTCTCATGGACAACATTAAGTATGATGTGTACATTATAATTAGGTTTTCAAAAAATTATTTCATTAAGAATTCTCCAAAATTCATTGTATTTACATATATTTTTTTAATTATTCAAATGAGCATGCATTATAATAATTGTAAGAGTATACATACGATCTTATTGCCCTTTATGAAATATTTCATAATTTTGACTATTTCTACTTTACCTTCTTTAGATGCATTTTATTATATATTTAATTATATCTAAATTGGTGTGTAGGTTTTCCTTATGCAGCATAGAGTCTTCAAAATTTATTGTACCCCATTTCAGTAACATTGTTCAACTACAAATTAATCCTAAAATGCCAAGTACCATAATCTTATTTTTTAATGCACCTCGTAACCATCACACCTCCTTGAGATAAATTTTTAAGAACTATGTGATTTCAATATATACAATGTATGCCATGCAGCATGTTCATAACTCCATGCCTTATAACATTATAACCTTCCTCAACATCAATGGCTTGAAACATATTTTGATAACTGACTAAGTATAGAGAGAGGATAACGTATTCCATGTTGTAGATGAGAGTTAATACAAGATTCACATAAGCAATACGATGAAGACACATGGATAACCTAGGTCCATTCTTTGATAAAATTGTGAATAATGGCCATTATCAAAATACAATGGTAAATGGAATTAAATTAAACTGTAAAATTCCACCTTTTACAATTAATGTGATTAAAGAAGATAAAAATATTGAAGTAGAGTTATTTTCAAAAAGTACAGAGAGATTCCAAATATTATTTTAACAAAATTGTAAAAAGACTCAGCAATGAGAAAGACTAAATGAACAATGATGGATTTTCACCTCCAGCCGTATGGTACATCCAAGTATTCATAGATGTTGTTTTCAAGAGGGATGCATTCCTTTTAGGATTTATATATTGCACTTCTCTCTTTGATGACGTATAAAGGATGAAGTCAGTTTTAAAAAGTACTAAAACCTCTAAGCACAAATATGTGCAAAAAAAAAAAACTATATAAAGTATCTATTTAAAGCACATCTCCACATGAAATCCATATATGTTTTCCATTCTTCATTTAATTCCTTTCTTTGCTTCCCCTAGTATTCATTCCAATCATGTTTTATCTATAAATTTCAAGTTATCACAACCACATATACTATTAACCATGTTGCGATGTGCTTCAAATAACTCACAAAATAAATAGGTCTCATATAACATATGACTCTGCATGTTGTAATGTAACCACCTTTTTAACTTCAAACCTTTCTTTTGATTGTATCCTTTGAATAATTTAAATAATTTCTCTCAAACCAATCCTCCATAAGATCTACATATATGCATCCCACCATTTAGAATGGTAATATTCATTCTTTGTTAAAAAGGACCCCAATAACGAAATTAAAATGTTGTGATTTTTCAAGATCAATCAAGGTCCTATGAAAACATAATCTTGCACAATATACATGAGGACACTCACACATATAACATCAACATATCACTTTATATATAATACTTAAGCTCTCATCTTAGGGATAGTATGATGTAGAAAAAATTGGCCAACCTTTTGGAGGCCATAAATTTTGACTTGTAACTAAATTTGAGCTCTTACATACACCAAAATGATCGTATCAAAAAAATTTATTCTTCCCTAAGCAACTTTGTCTTCTTATATTTTATTTCAATATTTTTCAGAGGCCAAACGTGATCATCTTAGGGTCCAAAATTAATTCTTAATGATTTTTTCAAAAAAATTATATTTTTAGAAATTTTATAATTTAGAATCAGAAGTCAACTTTAGTTGAATTTTATTCCATAAGGTAGTTTTAGTATTTAGGTTATTTCAAAAAAAATTTAGAGCTACATGTGCTTGCATGTGAAACTTACTATAAATAGTTTTTTTGTATATATATATATATATATATATATATATATATATATATATATATATATATATATATATATATATATATATATATATATTGCATTTAGACTTTAATTTTTGAGTTTAGGCTTATTTAATTATGGTTTAGGTTTGGAATTATTTCAAGCAATCAATATGAATCAATTATGAGAATTATTTAAAAATCTTTGCCAATTAATAATTTTCTTGATCTTGTTAGTTTTCAAGTTTATTATAGTAAGATACCCCATTATGAGACCAAATAATAAATATATACCCATCACAAGAATTTATAATATTAAAAAATATAATAAACATTATCCATATAAAGAGAAGATTAATACTACTAGCCTTGTCAGAATTAAAAAACTAATCTCTACATTCACATAAACATAAATTCATTACAAATTGCACAGCATATAGTCTACGGTGATTTCCATGAAGGTTGATCTTTACATATGAACCTTGAAGGTTACATCTCTTATTCTTCAAATTCCAGCTAAAAGCTTCTTCCTAAATAAAGTATCTCAACAAATCCAAAGCATCTAAAATGTAAGATCTATTCAAATGAAAAACCAAAGTTCCTATTTATAGCATTAAATAGGCCCCTTGTATCCCCTAGTATTTTTTTCAATTTTTTCACTTTCATTGTCTTTCCATGCATCTTAGAACATCAAATTTTAGATATATTCACTTTTCCATGTAGTGGTATATTCATTTACGCTATTGATATATTCTTTTCTACCCAGATGGATATCTTGTGATATGTATTCTCCTTACATCGATGAGTGTCATGTGTCAACTTCTCTTTCCCTTTGTTTTGTTCCCCAAGTGTATTTCTTCCATTGGATGTCTATTTTTTCCCCACACATTAGACATTATGGTTTATGAAAAAATGACATCTTTATGTGTGAATGATATTTGAAAGTTCTCTTTTAAAGTATTCAATAGCCTTTAGCACATCTCACTCATGCATCGAATTGTTATAGTATTTAAATAATTTACTCCAATACGATTTTAAAGTTCAAAATGATGTTATGGTGACCTAAATGGTAGCCCTAATTAAATTTTATGCAATAATGATGAAAATATACTTAAAATCAATTTTTTTATTTTTTATTATTTATTTTCATAATAATAATTATACTTGAAATAGTACCTAGGGTTTTAGAAATGTCATGTATTATTTCTCACTTAAAAAAGTATATTGTATTAAGTTGTTCATAGTTTTGAAGATTATTATTTCACATCTATATATAAAAAGAAGAAAGAATTCTATTTTTCACATTTCAACATACATGAAATTTGGTTATGAAGATCCAAACACACAAATTTTATATATATATTTCAATGATATGTATTCACACGTATATGAAAAAGGAATAAAATGTACAGACCTTCCAACCCAAAAAAAAAAAAAAAAACAAACTCTTAAAACCCTACGTTATATAGTATGGTGAGGAACACATATAACTATAATAGATTTTATATATTCGAAAGAAGCAAACGAAAGAATCCTATACGTATAAGAGAACGAAATTAATTATGTTTCAATGGATTTGTCCGAAGTTTATATGTTTATATATTCTCATAAATAAGTGAAACTGATCATCAATTACAAATAAAAAAAGAAATTATGTGTTTTCATTAACTAAAAAACAGATAAAACATCGAAAAAGCATGAAAATTTACTGCGCAAATAAATTAGTAATTAAAACGTGTTTAAAAAAGGGGGCAATTGCTGGTATTATTAAGGTGACGTAGAAAAGGTGCGAACATACATTAAAGACGGCCTTCCCTCTGTGGTTTTATTTCATATTGTTAGGCTGTAATTTCAAATAGTATGTTATCATACTTGAATTGGGCCTGAATGTAATCCGTAAGTTTAGGGCTGAGGCGGAAGGCTTAGCTCAACACGGAATCAGGTAGTGGAGGATTTGCTGCAAACAGAGAATTAGCGATAATCAGAATTCCGGGAAACTGGCTATCAAATGCAGCTAAGGCCACTGCGTTTCCATGCCCCACGTTAAGCTGGAAATGCACCAACGCCCTGGGAAACACCAACACATCTCCCTTCACCAACGTTTTGGAGAAAAACGTATTGTTAGTATCAGTGAACCCCACAAGAAGATTGCCTTCCATTAGAAAAAAAAATTCAGAGGCTCTTCGGTGAGAGTGAGGAGCATTTAGTCCACCCTCTGCAAAGTCGATGCGGCCCATCGATACTCCCAAAGTGTTGAGGCCAGGTACCTCTTCAACGAAGGCCGGCGTTACGATGCTGCCGACGGCATTGTTTGTGTTCCCTGGCTTCCCCAGACCCGCAAAGAAGAAATCGTCTGCTGAAACAGCCTTTGGGTCTTTGCACGCAAACCCGTTCACCAAAACTGTTCAATCAAGCTGTTAGCAAGCCATCTACATATAGACAGACACAAATAATAATAATAATGATTAAAATAATCGCCATTATAAAAATTAACCTTTGCTTTGCTGGTCTGCAACACAGAAATCTTGCAAGGGATCGGGATCCGTTCCAATAACAGTCTCGCTGTAACGACAAATCAACACAAAAATGCCTAGGGTGAAATAAGGCAGGCGAGTAGCCATTTTAATCAATAACAAATGCAATCGGAGAACAAACAACACTAACGTGTGTTTAGGTTGTCTATGAGAAGTGGATTCATTGCTTTATATAGCCCAAACTTGAACAACTCCATAATGAAGAATTACTTCAATCACTTGTGTCGTATAAAAAAGAATCACTTGTATAAAAAAATACATCTCCATCTGGTGTCGTACTTAAAAAAAATCACTTGTTTCGTATAAAAGCATACGTCTCCATCTGGTGTCGTACTAAAAAAAATCACTTGTTTCGTATAAAAGCATACGTCTCCATCTCAATCTCTCTAATGTCAACAATCTCTCTAATATCAACTTTTTTATTTCCACTTGCGCCCAATAAGATATTTGTTATCCGAGTGCAATGAATTTAAGTGATTGAAATAAAACTAGTACATTAAGGGACGAATCTGAGGTGATGGAGTCAATGTTAAAATAATGTAGGTTGATCTTGGCTTGATAGATACGTTCTTCCTACCAAATATGTTAACTGTCGCTGCCCATTTATTTAAAAACCCATTATTCGTTTGTTATACTTTTTATACCGCTGACATTTTTTATCGAACACATATACTAAGATTTGGCTCAAAGGTCCAAGTAAAGGTGGAAGGGATTGATTATTAGAATATGGTTTGTTGAAACACCTTCGTGTCCAATGTAAAAGTTTAATACTGAATTATATTTAAAACTTGAATGTAAAATATATAAAATCAAATAAATTTTAAAGGTTTAATGTAAATCATATAAAATTAATAGACTTCAAGCACTCTATAAAGGTAATAAATTTTGAGGTATTTTAAGCTTTATTCTGCTCTTCTTGATCATGAGAGAAGTTTCAATCTCATCCTCCTCTTGTTTGTCCCTGTCCATATAAAGATCTTCCGAAGATTTGGTTGTCATGTAATTGTTGTTGTTGCTCAAACACTTTCCACACTCTCTAGGTGGCAACACGGAGCTCAACGCATCATTGTGCACAACCAGATCCCTTTTTACATTGAAATAACCCAATATGAAGAAAGATGCGAGAAAGATTGGACAAATAATCGCTACATGTCAAATACTTTCATGAGTGTAAATCAGAAAGGCACCTTAAATTACATTTGCATCCTATTTATCATTAGCACTGTCACCACTACAATGCTACACTGATAATGACCCTCAAAACTATCCAGACAAATAAAATTACTAATATGCCAAGATCTAAAACAATAACTCAGCATTGATTCGTATTGAATGACTTGAAATAATTAAAAACCCAAATCATGCTTAAATAAGCCTCAACTCAAAATTTAGTGTTGACATGCAAAAATTTGAAAAATCTAAAATCTAAAAATAAACATCTATTTCTAGCAGCCACTATGTATAGTAAGTTTCATATTCAAGTGTGTGTGGATCTAAAAATTTACCGAAATAACATAAATACTAAAATTAGTCAATGGGATGAAATTTAACTGAAGTTGATGTCCAATTCTAAAAATAAAAAAATCTTGAAAAAATTATTAAACATTAATTTCAAACCCTTAGATAGTCATGTTTGGCTTTCGAAAAATATCAAAATCAACTCTAAATGGATAGTACTACGAAAGGTAGAATCAAACTTTTTGATACGGTCATTTTGGCACGTGAAAGAGCTCAAAGTTATGGGTCAAAAGTTATGGATTCCAAAAAGCCAACCTTTTTTTTCCTACATCAACCAATATTTGTCATTAATGTTTGCCTTTCCACCTTTTTCACACTATCATACTCATTCCTAGTAAAATAAACATAGAGAGGTGTTTATAATTCTGATCTTTGTAAATTTTTAAAATTTAGATATATACTTTGCTATGGATTTCTTCTTTGAACTATTACAGTAATTGAAAATGTAATATCAAATGTAAATAATGTCTAATCCATGTTGGTGATGCAATTGCATGAAAACAATGTTAAATGAGGAGGATCTTGATATATACATAGTCAATGAAATTAGCAATATAAGGCTATTAATGAGTGCGATTTATTAGTTAAACATCTCCCACTTTAATGTATATGGCTTCCATATAATTATAATATTCTTATGTATTAAATGTTAGCTATTATTTGAATATTATATCATATATATTATAATATTACTGTATATTAAAAATTTATTATATAATATATATGTTAATTTAGTTTTAAATTTTCCAATATCAAAATTATGAACAAAATATCTAATTCACAAAGATAGTTAATTAGAAACAAGCAAGTGAACTATACATCATAATCATTTGTCGAGTTGCTCGTACAACACCTATTGAGTTGTTTAGCCTCACATGTTTGGAAGTCTAAGGATAGCCAAGCAACATAGGAAAACCTCACACAAACTGTTAAGGTATTTCTTTATGTTCACATTATTAATACAAATATAAATATTGTTGTTAACAACATTATGTTAATAGTCTATATTTTAGTTAATTGAATATATTATGAGTCATAATATATTCATATAATAGTGAGTTTTTAGTATTTGTTAGTTCATGAGAGATTCAAATGATTGTATAGTTGAGAGTTTGTAGAAATTTACCATCTTGAATATAGGAAACTCATATCCTATATATTTGTACTCTATAGCATTTGTAATACAATTGAAGAAATATATCATTGAGAATGAATAATATTATATTATCAATTTGACTAAAATCTTGTATATTCATCTTGAGTTCAATCTGAATTAATTTACACTGTGTCTAACTTTTATAGTACCTGTAATGAAGTCTTAAATAGAGAAAGGGGCAATTTTGTGCTATTTTACCCTAGTGGATGAGATGCTAATTTTGAGTGGTCTTCTCCATGTTCTATGTGTTATACTACATCTCATGCTTTTCACATCCCTTTATGTGCATTGAATGATTAGATCAATGCCCAACATGAAATTCCTTGGCACCATTGCATTTCTTTTATCAATCTGTATAGCTCTACTAGTTCTAGATCTACATGAAGATTTATGGGTTTTGTTTTTCTACTCTTCTGCTTCGTACATCTTGCAAGAAGGTTTTTGAATTAAAAATCAAAGCTTTAGGGTTATGACTTGAATGATATGTCTTGCACCAGATCCTATC
>JARHVA010005253.1:485000-500000 GCA_037957365.1 Torreya grandis | reverse complement strand
ATCAGCTATAAGACTATAGAAACTCCATCTATATCGACTAATATTTTTCCAAAGGAAGAAGATGAATGGTGTACTAGAAGTCTGCCCATTACATAATTGAAGATAAAAGAGAAAGGAGTATAAATATCTCTAAATCACGTCCAAATCTAAAGTGTGGAATAGGTCTTGAAATACCATGCACAAGAAATAGATTTAATTGCATACAACTAAAGTAATTAAAGTAAATACATGGAATATTATCTATATTTATATCCATGGGAAATGGAGCATAATTCTCAACAAGTGTATTCTCACTAAAACTAGTAAAGTCCTCTGAAGTGACAATTTGTTGTGGCACAACATAAACCATAGGAAAAAGGGTAGGTTTTATAAATAGACCTCCCACATAGTGTACAAACTCATCCCATATAGTTATTTTAACAAAAATAAGACAATTTTTTATCATAAATGTGTCATCATAAGGAATTATAGTAGAAGGAGAGCATACATCATCATAAGGGAAAACATCACTAACAAGAGGAAAATGATTTGCAAGGGGATGTCGAGTAAGAGTGTGTTTAAAAAACTTAAAAGGATTAGTATCCTCCAAAAATAATGTTGAAATAGCATCACAAGTTCTTTTGGTGATATAGCATCCTAATATGAATGTGTAAGCTATCTGAAACATTGAGATAAATCAAGTGAAGAGCCTCATATTTCATGAATATAATCCAGGAAAGATATTCCTTATTTGTGAAGTTGGGAAGGTCATTAAGTACCATTCTCCAAAAGAATTCTAGTTAAATGTGTATCTTCATTTTTATTTTCCAAGTAATGTAATTGATGTGTTAAGGGGCTCAAATAATTAATAATACATTTTCAAAAATAATGAGAATCTCATGAATAAGAAGAAATCTCCATGAAAATAAAAAATCCCACCTTGACATTTTAGATTCTCCTAATGAACATTATAAACACCCCAAAATTTGGTACTATAGAATTTAGTATGTTTTACAAAATAAATGACACCAATAGATGGTAAATTAGAAAAGCATACGCATTTTTATAAAACAACACTTGATTTAGAGTTACCGATGAAAAGATATAGTAAATACACTTTCACCATCATAAATGGGTCAATTTTATTTTTAATTTTTAAAATATAAATTACAATAACAAGTATTAAGAGAATCCAAAAAATTACCTGGTCATAGGATAAATAAAATAATTGGGGGGAAAAATGGGCTACACTAAAGCTCCCACTGATAGGAATCCAAATTTAAGACCTCCCATGACACCATACCATGTGACCAAGGGACTAAGGCTTTTTGTGGGTTATCCCCCTTTTATGTGACATTGATTGATGTGTGGGTGACATCATTAAAAAAAGAGGAAAATGTAAATGAATAACATGTCCTTATGTTTCTTTAAGTTTGATGCTTGGCTAAATGACACACTATTTATGTATTGTGCATGGGATCTATAAGATGCATTACAAAAAAACTATAGGCAAGATGCATACAAAGAAACCTAGTCCCCACATAAAATGAAAAAATTACACCAAATACTAAAAATAATTCAAAAACAAGCTAAACCCTCATCAAAACATACTATACATACCAAAACCTAACAAAAATATAGTAAAATTACCAATATGGAAGTTGTGTGATAAACCTAAACATTATAGATACAAATAATTTTTTTTTGAGTTTTCACCTTATTCTACAAAATATGTGGGCCAAAGATGTTGAATAAAAAATATAATAATTGCTTCTATGAAATAAACATAGATAAAGATATATGAAGCCTCAGATAGAAAAAATATATAATAACATGGTCAAATATAGGTTTCATCCACATTTATGTATGTTTGACCTTTGAGAAGACAAAAACAAAATAAACCACAAAGAAAATCCAACACAATATTTTCATGGTTGCCTCCAACCAGGTCACACGTCCACTATGCCAAGAAGAAATTTTGATTTATGAATAAATGCGTGTAGAAACAAAATCGTAAATGTATGGTTATAATACCTACCACTCTAATACCATGAAAATAATTATGACTAGATCATTTCAAGCCACATAATCTCAAGGGTTGATAAAAAAGAACATCACAAAAGGAGATATCATTAAACTAAAGGGATAAAAACTAATATGTAGAACAAAGTATAAAATATTTGATATGACATCTAAACTTATTCTATATTATTATAAATGAGAATCTTGCATATATAGGCAAGGAAAAATAAGGATAAAAGCATTCTAACCAATATGTGATATATCTATAATAGGAGAAAGATAAAAAAAACCTAATAAACATGAGTAACCTACTCTAACATTATTCACTTTGATTCTTATGTCTTATTTCTTCTATCCAACTAGTTGACTTTGTGGTTATTTAAATTTGTTAATTTTTGCCTATCTCCTTCTATTCTCATAGAGATGTATTTTATCCTTGTTGGTTTGATCTACTAATCAAATTATTTTGTAGCTAGAGATAAGGGCCCATTTTAACTTATTATTATTTATTAGAATATTTAAAATATACCTTACAAATCTAAGATATGTAATCTCTCAGGAAATTAATTAAGAAAAACCAATTTGAAAACTTAACATGGATATTATTAAAATATGAATGGTTAATTTGGCATTGTCTAACCATTTTTGCAAGGATTAAAATACACCCATTTATTTGTCATCAATAATGTCTTGCATGTTATTGTCTCTTTTAAAAATCTTCAAAAACATTCTAATTTTTTTATTACTATATATTGTTCTTAGAAAATAATAATTGATTACTCGCTCTTGCTTTTTATTGTTACCCCTATAGTAAGCACAACGCTTGGATATTGCTATACATTTATAAATATCTAGAACGAAAACGTTCTATGTATCTACAAAATAATCTCCCAAACATAATCTGATATTTCTATATATGTGGTATATAAATAATAATATACATTCTCCTTATGTAAAATAAATGCATTACCAACAATGAGATATACTTTAGATTTATGCATTAGATAACATAGAAGATTTTAGACTCTACTTGCATATGTTTATATGGGACCATAACTGTCATACATAATTGTGTAAATTATGCTAATAACTCTATATCAAAAACCATTTTAAGGATAAATTCCACATCATAAAATTAAATTATAACTCCAATCTAATTCACCCATAAAATAAGGGGTTCACAAATATGTTGCATTTTTAATTTACAATGTTTAATGCAAAAAAAATTGACCTTTTTATTACTAGTTTGAAACATGATTGATTGGATATTTATTATATTTAATTTTCATTTTTTTATGGACTAAGACTTTACCTTTTTCTTGATACTTGACATGTTTATTATTTTGATGCTTTTTGCTATTTCATAAACAAAAAAACTTGATTATGTGTCAAATTATGAGTATTTCATTTTGCTATTATATTTTTTATTAATACTATTGTATTTTATTTTAGAATGATGACTATATATTCTTAGGTTCTGACAAAAAAGAACATCACAAAAGGAGAGATCCATAAATAAAGGGTTACCAAACGATATGTAGACCAAAGTAGCAAATATTGTATATTATATCCAAAATTATTTTATGTTGTTACAAATAAGAATCTTTGAATATATACACAAGAACAAATGAGGCTCAAATAATTATAGCCAATGTGGGATAAATACATAATATGAAAAAGACAAAAATCACCTAGTAAACATAAGTAACCTATTCTAACAAACCCATCCCCCTTGTATTGAAGCTAGGATCTAAAAATAGCCAAGAAATAAGTGACATGTCCATAGTATGAGTCCAGATAACAAGGCCTAAATAGGTACTCATGTCAAATATATTTATGAAGTGGATAAATAGAGAAAAATCATATGAAACAAAAAGCTCCCCCCACCCCAAAATGATGTAAAATCAGGAAGGAAGGACATCATATGCAATCACCCCAAGGACAACTCTCATTGATACTTAAGCTATGGATAATCAAAGTTAGGCTCTCAAGATGATCAATATAGATGTCGATATTTTTTGATATAATACTATAAAATATTCATGTCCATCTAATAATGTTTCTTCCTTTTTCCAAAAGAAGAACATGAATGGTGTACGAGAAGTCTACCTATTCCATAATAGAATATGAGGGATGCAATAGTATAAATATCTATGAATCATATCCAAATTTAATGTGTGTCATATGTCCATAAAGATCATGCACATAGATTTTATGTAATTCCATGGAATATAACTGATTATAAGAAAGACATGGAACATTCATTGAAATAATGTCCATGGGAAGTGAAGCATAACCTCAGAAAGTATACTCTCACTAGAACCAGTAGAGTACTTAAATGTGATAATATGTTGTGGCTAAACAAACTACATAATAAAAATGGTAGGTTCTATAAATATATTTCCTAAGACTAGTAGAAGCTCATCCCATGGAGGTGGATCGACAAAAAAAAGAACAATGTCCATCAAGAATGTGTCATCACAAGAAACTATAGTATGAGGAGACAATGCATCATGAGAAGATAAAACATTACTAACAAGAAGAGAAATAGATGAATAAACATCATCCACATCATCATTAAAATATAAATCATCACTAATATAAGGAGAATGAAGTGGAAGAGGAGGTGGATTAATACAGTGTTTAGAAAACCTAATGGGCTGAATATCCTCCTCAAAGAACGTTGAAATAACATCCCAAACTACATTTGATGATGTGGAATCCATAATATGAATGTGAAAATAGTTTAAAACATTAAGGATAGTTAATCAAATAGCCTCATATTGTATGGATGCAATCGAGGAAATATTTTCCTCATATGTGATGTTTAGAAGGTTTTTAAGTACCATTATCGAAAAGCCTTTCAACTAAATGTGTGTCTTCATTTTTATTTTCCATGTAGTGTAATTTGAGGTGTTGAGGGGCTCAATTATCAAAATAAAAAAAATAAGTTAAGAATAAGAAATAATGATCACCCATGCCACCACCTCACCCTCCCAAAAAATAAATAACCCCTGATTCAAATAATGACAAAAAATAAAGAAACATCCAAAAATGTGTAAGCCTTGTATAATTTAACATATTATAATGGGTTTTATTTTACAAGATAAATGACCTTAATGTATGGAAAATCAAAAAGCATACACCTTTTATATAAAAAAAGACCTTTGTTTCGAGTCATCGTTCGAAAGTTATAGCTTTTACAAGATTATCCTTCTTAAAATGCATCAAATAATTAAAAATTGCATAAAATGAAAATAATGTGACAAAAATAGGAGTGAACATATCCTTTTAGCCACTCATTGGAACTAGAATTAAAATCCAAATGTCCTCAAGCCAATAAAAGTGAAAACTGACCTAGCTACGTACCCCTATAAGCTCGCAAGTGAAAACATGTGCCACTTAAGAGCAAAAACTAGATAATTAACTAAAAAGGAAATATTTAAAAATAATTTTGGGTGATGTAGAGTGATTATACTATTTATTTTGACTTTTATTAGGAACTAAGCAACCAAAAAAGTACCAATATTTTAATTGAAGTTGTTAGATCTACTGTCAACAGGGAGAAAATTAACTTCATCCACATAAGTAAATTTAGCCATTTAAGAAGTTATACAAAACATGATGGTGAACCAGAGGTATCAACCTAACTACAGGTTGATTGAGAGGTGGTTGGATGGTGAGCCACTAAGCACAATAATGTGAACCATGGCTCAAGGCATCAATACTTCAAATATGGATCAATATGTGTAGAGGTAGAGTTTTAGGTCATTAGAAAATACTAACCCATGTTCCATGTCATGATCGTTATTGATCTAACTGATTGGCATAGTAGTATATGAGGTGAGCTAGTAGTTTTATTACAAAGAGAATAAATAACTATGTTTTCTTTGCAATGAAAAAAACCATAACTATAAGTTTACTCTTTCAATTGCATCATGGAAACAAAAAAAGTCTAAAATGTACAAAAGATTGCATCTATTAATAACATAGGAAAGGAGGAAGTTCAATGACAACTATTTTCTATTGATGCCAATCTAACCTAGTTTCGAAAAGTTGATCATTGATGGGAATACTAAGGATGAAGTATTCAACAAAGCCTCTACTATGACAAGAAGAAGAAAAACTAGATATATGAAATAAACCAAAAATTTCCAATTGTAAACTCATAAATGGATGGATGCAACACCTACCATTGTCATACCATGAAATGAATGATTACTAGATCATTCCAAGTTAAAAAATCTTAGGTGATAACAATAAAGAACATGACAAATAGGGATATACGTAAAATAAAAGGTTACAAATTGATATCTATAAAAAAGTAGTAAATATAATCTATTACATCTAAACTTATTTTATGATGTTAGAAATTAGAAGCCTTGCATATATAGGCAAGGAAAAACATAGAGAAAAGCATTCCAACTAATGTGGGATAAGTGTACGACAAGGAAAGGATAAAAGGCACCTAGTAAAAATGAGTAACCTAATCTAACATATTATTCGCTTTGATTCTTATGTATTTTTCCTTGTGTCTGGATAGTTATCTTTGTGGTTGTTTAAATTTTTTTACTTTTTGCCTATCTCCTTTTATTCTTTTAGAGACTTATTGTGTCCTCTTGATTTGATATACTAATCAAATTAGTTTGTAGCTTGAGGTAAGGGCCCATTTTACCTTGCTATTTTTTATTAGAATATTTAATATATACCTTATAAATTTAATATATGTAACCTCTTAGTAGAATACTGAAAAAACAAATTTTAAAATTTAAGATGAATGTTATTAAAATAGGAATGGTTAATTTGACATTTTTTTACCATTTTTGTGAAGATTAAAATATGCCCTTTTATTTGTCATTAATAATATCTTGCATGTCAGTGTCTCTTTTAAAAATATTCCATAACATTTTAATTTTTTTATTACTTTATATTATTCTTAGAAAATAATCATTGACTTCTCCTCTTTCTTTTTATTTTTGAACATGTCATATTAAACATAGTGCTTGGATACTACTCTACATTTGTAAATATCTAAAATGAGAGCATGTTATGTATCTATAGAATACTCTACGAAGCATAATATAATCTTTCTATGTATGTGGTATATAAATAATAAAGTACATTCCCTTCATCTAAGATAAGTACATTACCAATAGTAAGACATACTTTATATTTGTGTATTAGGAACCATAGAAGAGCTCAGGTTCTACTTATGTGTGTTTATATGGGACCATAATTATCGTACATAATTGTGTAAATTATGATAATAACTATATATCAAAAACCATTTTAAGGATAAATTCAACATCATAAAATTAAATGATATCTCCAATATAATCCACCCATAAAATAAGGGGGTTCATAAATATGTTGCATTTTTAATTTCCATTATTTGATGAAAAAAAATTTGACCATTTTATTTTTAGTTTGAAACATGAATTAATGGATGTTTATTATATTTAATTTCAAATTTTTGATGTATTAAACCATTACCTTTTTATTGATAGTTTAC
Organism: Torreya grandis; assembly: GCA_037957365.1. Classification (NCBI taxonomy): domain Eukaryota; kingdom Viridiplantae; phylum Streptophyta; class Pinopsida; order Cupressales; family Taxaceae; genus Torreya; species Torreya grandis. The sequence continues at coordinate 492,487 of JARHVA010005253.1, read as the reverse complement.
ATGTTTATTATTTCTATGTTTTTTGTTATTTCATAAATAAAAAAGAATTGATTATGTATCAATTTATGAATACTTCATTTTGTGTTTATATTTTTTATTTGTTTACTATATATTTTTTGTAAATAATTACTAGATCCAAGCTATATATTCTTAGGTGTTGACAATAAAACATCAAAAAATGATATGCAGAACAAAGTAGACAATATTGTATATTACGACCAAATTTATATTACGACCAAATTTATTTTATGTTGTTACAAGTAAGAAACCATGAATATATAGGCAAGGAAAAATCAGGATCAAATCATTATATCTAATGTGAGATAAATAAACAATAGGAAAAAGACAAAAAATAGATAGTAAACATAAGTAACGTACTCTAACACCCACACCCCCTCGAAGTGAAGCTAGGATCTAAATATAGCCAAGAGAGGAGTGAAATATATATAATATGACTCCTAAAAATAGTGCCTGACTAGGTACACATGTAAAATATATTTATAAAGTTGATAAATAGAGAAAAATCATAGGAAACAAAACTCCCCTCCCTCGCCCTGCCCCAACGTACCCCAAAATGATGTTAAATAAGGAAGGAAGGACTTCATATGAAATCCCCCCAAGGGAAACTATCATTGATATTAAATATATGGATAATCCAAGTTAGGCTCACAAGATGATCAATGTAGATGTTGATATCCTTAGATATAATGTTGTTGAAGATTCATGTCCATCAAATAATGTTTCATCCTTCTGGCAGAGGAAGAACATGAATGATGTATTATAACTCTACCTATTCCATAATTAAATATAAATGAGGTAGTACTCAAAGATTTATGAATCATGTCCAAGTTTTATGTTTATAATAGGTCTATAAAGATTATGCACATGAATTATATGTAATGTTATGGAAAAGAACTGATTAAAAGAAACAAATGGAATATTCTTTGAAAGAATGTCCATGGGAAGTGAATCATAAGCTCAAAAAGTGTACTCTCACTAGAACCAATAGAGTCCTTGGAAGGGATAATCTATGGTGGCTCACTATACTTCATAAGAATAAAGGTACGATCTATAAATATATGTCCCAGGTTTGGTAGAAGCTCATCTCATAGAGGTATCATGACAAAAAGAAGAGCAATATCCATCAGGAATGTGTCATCATAATAAACTATAGTAGGAGGAGAGAGTGCATTACTAGAAGATAAAATATCATTAACAAGATGAGAAAGAGATGAAGAATCATTATCCATGTCATTGTTAAAAGATAAATCCTCACTAATAGAATGAGAATGAATTCAAATAAGAAGTGGAGTAATAAATGGTTTAGCAAACCTAATAGGATTAATATCCTCCTCAAAGAAGGCTAAAATAACATCCAAGCTTCATTTTATGAAGTGTCATCCATAATATGAATCTACAAGTAGTCTAAAACATTGAGACCATTCAATCAAAGAGCCTTATATTGCATAGATGCAATGCAGGCAATATTTTCCTCATATGTGAAGTTGGTAAGTTTTCAAGTACCATTCTCTAAAATCCTTTCAACTAAATGTGTATCTTCATTTTTATTTCCCATGTAATGTAATTTGAGGTGTTGATGGGATCCATTGTTAAAATATAAGGAATAAGTTAGGAAGAAGAAAGAATGATCACGGCCCCTCCCAAAAAAAATAACAATTCTCAACATAAAGAATGACAAGGAACAAATAAACCTCCAAAAATGTGTAAGCCATCTAGAATTAATACTTTATAATTAGGTTTGTTTGACAAGATAAATGACCCCAATGGATGGAAAATAAAAAAACATGCACTTTTAATCAAAATAGAACTTGATTTTGAACCATGGTATTTATAGCTTGTACAAGTTTCTCCTTATTAAAATTGGTCAAATAAGTAAAAATTGCAAAAAATAAAAATTATGTGACAAAAATAGGAGTGAACATATCCTTCTAGCCATTCATTGGAACTAGAATTAAATTACAGATGTGCTCAAGCCAACAAAAGTTAAAACTGACCTAGCTACACACCCCTATGAGCTCACAAGTGAAAAAATGTGCCATTTAAGAGTAAAAACTAACTAATTAATTACAAAGGTAAGTTTTAAAAGAATTTTTGGGGATAAAGAGTGATTTTATTATTTATTTAAACATTTATTAGGAAATAGGCAACAAAATAAGTGACACCATATGAAATGAATTTGTGAGATCTACTATCATTGGGGAGAAAATTAACTCCATCCACATTAACAAAGTTGGCCATTTGAGTAGTTATGCAAACCATGATGGTAAAACAAAGGTCATCAAACCAAATATAGGTTTATTGGGAGCTGATAGGATGGTGAGACACTAACTAAAGTAATGTGATCCATGGTCTAAGGTATCAATGCTCCAAATGTGGATTATGCCATATGGAAGTAGAGTTACAAGCTGTTAGAAAATATTAACCCATTTTTCATGCCATTATCCTTAATGATCTAACTTATTGGGATTGTACTAGAGGAGGTGAGATATTAGTTTAATTACATAGAGAACAACTAACTATGCTTCCTTTGCAATGTAAAAAACCATATCTATAATTTTGCTCTTTCACTTGCATCATGAAAACAAAAAATGTCTAAAATGTGCAGAAGACTGCATCTATTACTGCCATAAAAATGGAGGGTCAATCACAAAGATTTTCTATTGATTCAAATCTAACCTAATTTTAAAAATTTGATCATGGATTGGAACAATGAATTCCACAAAGCCTCCACTATGCTAAGAAGAAAAAAAACTAGATATTACAATAAAATGAACATTTGCAACTTTAAACACATAAATGGATAGATGCAACACCTATCACTCTCATATCATGAAATAAAGGGTGACTAGATCATTCCAAGATGTAAAATCTTAAGTGCTGACAAAAAAGAACATCATAAATATAGAGATGTGTAAAATAAAGTGTTTAAAATTGATATGTAGAAAAATGTAGTAAATATAATATATTACCTTTAAATTTTTTCTATGTTGTTACAAATGAGAAGCCTTGCATATATAGGTAAGGACAAACAAGTATCAAATCATCCTAACTAGTGTGAGATAAAGTCATAATGGTAAAAATAAAAAATGTGCATAGTAAACATGAGTAACTTACTCTAATAGTTGGGTTAGGATAGTCATGTTGACACTAATGTCTATCCCAGACATTAGTGTCTAGGGAGTAATAAAATAGGTACAAGATCATAACTTGCATATGTTGAAGATAAGCACATTTCAAGCATTTTATAAAAGATATAAATCTTAGGTCGTCAACATAATGCTATTTGGACTAATGGATATAGGCCAAGGGGCAAAAGATAGAGCAAATATAATACTTTCAAGAGTAATAAAGGTCAAGAACTAAGAAGAACAACCAAGGTTTGAGTTTTCCAAGTGTACAAGACTTAGGTGATATATAATTCATAAATATCATATACATTCCCACCCATTTTAATCTACTAATTAAATTATTATTTTTAAGGAAAGGAACGTGTACCTAGGTATAGAGAACATGCCTTGTCATTACATGTCACCAAAATGAGTGATTTTCTAATGAAAAAAATGTAATCAACAGCATGTTACAATATATAATTAGTGCATATAATCTATAATTGAAAGTACGTGAAATAGTTTTAAATTTAAAGAGCATGGTTTAGGAATAAACCTATGTGTCAATGTAATTACCTTGCCTATTGACAAGTTCATTTCAAAAATATGTATAATTATAATGCTATAAAACTTATATTAGGATAAATATTAAAAGTGTATATATCTAAGGAGATAGAGAGACAAATATATATTAGAAGGCCCATGCCCCCAACCTTAGAGAAAAACTAATTAGCCATTTGATACTTAAGATTAGCTCAACCACGTAACCCAATGATCATTATAACCTGATGAGTGTGAGTGAACCAAGTCACCCACACTATAAAACTAGTGAGGCTAGATGATACTATAAATCCAAACATGAAAACATGGAAATATTGAGTGATTTTATCACCTGAACCATACCAAAAAGTGAATTAACTATTGCAGTAGATTAGCTAAATAAAGTCAATAGAAGTTCAACTAGGGTATCAGTACATAAAAGATTTTTAGAATCTTAATTTGATTTAGGTTTTCAAATATTAGGTGCACATTGCATATAATACACATCTTAGATATGTCTCATGTTGAAACTATGTATAAAAATGGTACTAATGTATAGAATTTTGCTAGAATTATGAATTTGAATCATAAAACTATGTGTTATAGCCAATTGATAAAAATATGTAACTATAGATAACATGCTTCCAAATTATTCCCCCCTATACATGGAGAAATATAAATTTGGTGTAAGTACCAATGTGGAGAATATATTTCCAAAATAGGCCCAAACTATCATCTAAAGATACCAAATATTGATTAGGTATGGAGAACATGCTTCCATAGAATGGGCCCACTAAATCCAAAAGTTATGAATGTGTGTATGCCATGCATATAAGACATGGTACCACTAAATATAAATAATGATATAAGTACCTTATACTGAATGAGTTTGGATAACATTATTTTAAATCATGCCCCCACTGAATCTATAAACTATGAATGTGTGGAAGCTATGCCCATGTGACATGCCCCCACTAAATGTGAAAATTATTCCAATTTTGGAGAACATTATGTTATGACATACCCTCACTAATATGCCCAGTTTTTGTTTTAGGGAAAGATAAGAACTAGTAGTTAGCTCACCTCAAAAGAATAAGACAACTATATAATCTATGAATGTAATCATGTAGCAGTTAAAAGGAACATGTCTAGGTATATATAACATTTAAGACTATAGACACAAGTTAATCACATGAAGGCCTAAGATGCATTATAAATATCATGATAATGTCTAGATATTAATATTACAATCTCAACAAGGAAACAAACAGACACATAAGAGCACTCCATATCATATTAAAAGGCAAAGGTCCAGGGATACCACAAATAAGGTGAATTTTCAAATAGCACACAATTGAATGGACATAACTTATTAAAATGACCATAAAGCAAGGATGACAGTTTCAAATGTCCATAACACAAATAATGACATATTCAAATGTCAAATTAATCATACATTGGCATGGGGTCCATAAGAAAAGGAGTATTCAAATGCTCAAACAAGAAAGACAATAGCAATGTAAGACACTCAATGAAATGCATAAATTAAATAGCAAACAACCATCATAAACATGTGAGAGTATATCATGGATCCAATGTGTTAGGAAAAAATGTCAAGTTTGTAGCATATCAAGTATTATTTGTAAGATATAATCAAAGATAAAGGCATACATAAATACACATGTAATCTCAACCATGATAATGGAATGTGATAATCAAACCATATAACTTATGTGTATCAAGATCAAAGAAGGGGATGACCCTAATGTTTGCATGATATGACTAGACAAAAGGCCCAACATCTGAAACAAGAATAGATCATGTACTTGTGTATGTTTGTATCATGCTCAATTATAAGGATGACACACATGTTTATGTAGGAGTAACTAAGTATGCCATCAATCAACATGGAACTAACACATATATGCCAAGGAGATGATAAAACATGTAGGTGACAAAAGTGTTTTTTTGTATTTTTAAACATTTTTTATTTTTTGGTATTTTTAGAATATTTAATCAGCCTAATCAAGGAAATCCTCATCATCAAAAGGTGTAGGATGACCCAAAAAATTTCCCAATATTTATTTATACCATTACACTACCACCAATTAAATTTTATCACTAAATGGTTTACCTAAAGCTAATGGTTTAGGTAAATAATCATGGTCATCAATTGTATGTAACTTTGTGTATGATATTAACAAAAATTAACACACGTGTTTGTATTATGTAGAGTAGCATTCCACTCAACTAGCCAATTTTGTCCAAAGTTTAGTTTTAAATGTACTTCATGGTCTAATATCTATATGGTGGATGTTTCCACATGTGGGCCATAAGGGATAGGTAACCAAATGTATCCTAGAGATTTTATGATTAATGGAGATTATGCTAGCTCATTTGTATAATATCTGAATTGTGAAATAAAATTTGTACCACAAGTTTTATCCCAATTGTTATCAAACTAGATATGGTGGTAACATACCCCATCAATATTAATAGTAATGGCTAAATCTTCATGTTTTGGTCATTTTGAGAGATAGTTCTTTTCTGAAAGATAGGAGGGATTTTACCTTTCCTCATGTTGAACACAATGTATATGTGTGGTTCACTCTTATATTTTTGAATTTGGTTTTTTAATATCTCATATTGATTAGTATTATGGCCATTGACCTAATGATATTTTTAATATGATACCTTGTCTTCTTTGCGTAGAAGTCTACTACATGATCTACGAGTGGAAGGTAAATAAATCATTTTATGTTCAAGTAACATAGATAACATGATATTTGAGTATCTCTTTATGTCTTTATCTATAGAATATTTTATTAATCCTTTTGAGAAGACTACACATTTTTTAGATGTTGAATTTGTATTTGATCAATGTAAGGTTGTCGTCATATTTTCAACCAAGAGGGATGTATATAGTACCAAGCATTTACATGCTCATATGTTATTTTTGGTTTTCCCTTAAATAGATTAAATTTTATAATTTTTGTAAGTGTGTATATGTACTAGGACTTATAGGTTTGAATAGCTTATGTGGCATGTGACCAATTAGATAAAATATTAAGTTTTATATTTTCTCATTTGTCATATCATAGGTAGTATCATCATCACTATCATAGTAATCTAAAAAATGGCCATAATTTTGATCAATATTGACTAATAAAGGAAGCTCAAACATTAGGGACTCTTATAGTTCTAATAGCTCTTTTGGTAATGGTTCTTTATCTTCATGCACATTTATGTGCATCTTAGATTTTAGTACCTTATTTGCATCTAGAGATAAAGGAGACATTGTACATGACTCACGTATTTCATAACCACATATATGCTCAAAATGGATGTATTATTTAGGTCGTACCACTATAGGGATGCTTTAGTTTTAGAATGTATCATTTGTAAAATTTTAAAGGTTCATCATCAACATGCATAGATAATAAGGTTCCCTCATATGAATTTTACACATCAATGTAGTGTAGATGGGATAACTTATATCAAATGGATTCAAGGTCTACACAAAAATAAATTATAATTTAAGGACTGATACATGACCCAAAAATTTGTTGAAATGATTTTTGTACCTAAGGTTACATCTAATCTAATTTGACAAAACATATGGCTATGTGAATTGTCAAACACTTTTATGTGCATAATTATGTTTTGAATAGGGTTTATCTTAATACCCATGGTAGTTAGGAACTGTATGATCTAGATTTTTAGGCTTGATGCATTATCTATGATCACTCTTTGATACATTTACTTTGCATTATCACTTATATGAACAAAGGAATATTTTGGTCAAAAATATCTTGTGAT
>JARHVA010005253.1:340000-480000 GCA_037957365.1 Torreya grandis | reverse complement strand
ATAATCTATACACTATTACACATTTATCTTCTCTATCTTATTATTTCCAAGTTGAAAATATTTCATGAAGATTAGTCATAATCAAATTTTGAAGCATAACAAATCTGATTCAAATAAATAATTTTCAAATATCAAATCCAAACCATTAGCTTTATAAATATAATTAAGGTGTACAATTTCATAATCACACAAGATGGAATAACTGAGTATGGCTTGATTTCTCTCCTTGGAGTATTGGCTACATAAGCAACAATTATTCAAAAAATAGAGGTGATTAAGGTTATCTCATTCCATTACACTTTCCTTTATTTTATAAGTTTCTAATCCTCAAAGGCACACCTAGGGTTTCAAGGTGAAGGAAGCTAATTTTTAGAGTTACACACATCATCAATTTTAGACATAACACATAAATATATTTCAAATATATCTAAAGTTGACCATATTTTATTCATAATTCATTACTAACCACTATAGGTCACTATAAACAATTGATATTGACCTAGATTTGATGAAACTGACCCTATTCAAAACAAAAACATAGTTCCCAAACTAGATTAATCAAAGTCATTCTTCATTATTTTATTCAATACAATAATATAATTGTAGTTAGATACACAACAAAAAGCCCTAAGTATTCATCCCTTTGTTATACTTGTTTATTTAGCATATTCCACTTATTAAATCATTGCAATTAGTTTTATTATTTTATAGTCAAATATATGCTTAAATTCCCTATTTATACATCTAATTTATTCTACATTTTCTATCCTATTAGGGTTTATGAACCCAGATTAGGTTAAAACATATTGTTCAACTCACATATATATTGAACCATGTGAACCCCTAGGTTTCTATTAGGTTTTTATCCTTATAAGGTTTCATATTTTTTCTTAGAGTTTTATATTTGATCTTTGATTTTCCCATATAAAATTCAATAAATTTTGTCTTTTTTGTCCCTATAATTTTTCATACTTGTATGATTTCATATTATGTCATCTAGGAATGATAGTGCCCTTTTCCCTCTAAAATTTAATGATAGAATAAGTAGCAGATATATAGAGCATAACCATATTTATTATACTACATCTAAGATGAATATAAATAATGTTTCTTCTTATTTTGATGATGAAATTATTTATGAATATGTGAAAATAGATGATTATGTTGACATGCCTTCATTATAAAATAATAATCAAAGCATAATTAAAATATTAATCATGATAATTATGAAGTCCTAGATATAAATGATCCCATTGAACTTAATGGGATATACCTTGACTAATACAAATCCTTGTCAAATTTTAGTAAAAGATGATATCAATTTCCCAATGATGTGGGAAGAATTAATCATTACATCTAATGTTTCACACCAAGATAAGCTTACTACATCCTAGCAACAACAACAAGAGCCTTTACAATTTTTAATTGATCCTTTCCAACTAGTATATCCAGCTCAAGCATTTATATATATTCTATAATTCATATTCCTATGGTTACACCTCTAACGACATATATGAGATCCACCCATGGTTTATATACAAAACAAATCCTCCAATAGATATCCATACCTAATCCTACATAGAAAACATTTACCCTTCCCATGATGACTATGCATGTTCCATAACCAACCTCACTTATTGTATATTCCCTTAAATAGACTATTAAATCTTTACAAGTTAAGGTGTCACACCTAGATAAAGGTGAATCTAGAGCTAGTCATCCCATAGATTCAAATGAGTTTATTAATAACCCATTATTACCTAATATATCAAGTTTTCATGTGTTGATAGGCTTTTTAGTTTAGAAGCTCCCACTATACAAATTTAAATGTAACTCAAAGAAACATCTTAGTGTAGTCACTCAAAATTTATCATGAATACTTGATAGTGTTAACTTTTTCTAACTTTTATTTTAATTTACTTAAGCACTTAATCTATACTTATTTCTCCACCTCACTCTACCCTAACTACCTATATGTACTTATCTATTTCTAATTTTCTATTCTACACCTAAATAAAAAAAATTGTTTGCTAAAAATATCTCTATGCATCTTTGCATACATCACAGATCTTAAAGTTCACACATTTATATTCAAGACAAATTGACCAATATGTGTCAATAGTGGTAGTCATTCTTAACCCTTATGGTTCAATCTTAACCTTCACCTTAGTAATTACCACTTTTAGAATTTATACCCTCCCTTATAGGTTGGTGTACATTATTAGCATGGGTAGCATGAGGATTCCAAATTTTATATTACTACAAAGGCATATCTAATTCACCTTTTATATCATTTGGAAATTTTAATATTTGAAAACAAATTGAACACTGAGGAAACTATTCCATATTATCTCCAAATATAATTTCAATAGTTGGATGTAGTTATTATCCAAGTCATGATCCTATTTTATCCAATTCAATCAAAGCATTACAAAGTATTATATCCATATCTATATGTATTCATATGGAATAAATAAAACAATTACACAAATAAATCTAATTGGGAGAAGGATGTGGGATTGATTTCCATATTTGAGTTATTGGATACATAAAGAGTGAGTAGTCATCATAGGGGTGACTGGAGTAATCTCAACCCATTGCACTCCCTCTTTTGTTTTTGCTATTATTTTAAGTATTAAAATCCCTATTAGGGTTTCAAATTTGAATAACTTATTTTAATTTCATTTATGTGCATTTAAAGATCAATTTTATGTAAATAGGTATGTTTTAATGAACTATGATTGATCTTTCTCTAATTTACCTATTTTTTCAAAGGATAAAATAAACTAGTAGAGGACAATAGTGTTAGTTGACCATATCCCATTTTTGACAATCATAAAATTTAACAATTATAATCATAATTGTTGTGATACTTGTATAATAGTTCTAAATGCATCAGTTATAACCATATTCACTTTCACATTATCAAATTAAAGACATTAAATTTCTCAATATTTTTCTTTGTTAACAATTAGTGTTATTTCATTTGATTGTTCTTTGTCAATTTGAGTACTTTTATTTTTTTCTTCTTGTCGAGTTCTTTTTATATTATTTTCTTCGTTTCAAATTAATTTCTATTAATTAGGGTTAATACTCATATTAATTCCAAATTTTGATAATACATATTGGTGAAATTATATATGAAATGATATAAATACTATTTAATTTACATATTAGTTAACTCATATTTTATTGAAGTATTTATTCATTATTTGTCCTAGCATTTTAATAAATTATTGAACATATAACACTAAAATGATTTTTTCATCCTTGGATCTAATATTTGACAGTAAATGAAACTTATTTCAATCTCAGATTTAATAGATAACACTGAAAGCACTTTATTTTAATCTTATCTCTAATATCAAACAATAATATTCCTTTATTTTGACTTGGGATTTTAGGGGAATTTTACTAATCTCCATAAAAAAACAATTCCATTCCTTTTTTTAGGCCAACATTTCATGTTTATCTTTATATATTTTTTATTTTCAAATAATTTTTCACTATATTATATGAACATTTTTTTAAAAAGATTTCTTATCTTCCATAACATGTTGTATTACCTTAGTAAAGAAAATTATTTAAAATAATTAAATTAAATGAATTAAAACAAATCAGGATCAAATACTTAATGAACAATCTCAATATATTTTAACTTGTTATAATGTGGAAAGTATGCGTATGGTTGTCACTACATGAAGGGGATGAATAATTAATTACATTGTACAAGACCTTCCTAAACCACATCCCCATACCGCAAACACAACCAAATGGTATGATATTTTGTATCAAATAAAATAATACTCATGCCAATAAAAATTATTAAATTTAGTTCAGACAATGCCTATTGATAAATATCTACTTTATTTGAAATTAAAATAAATCATAATACAAAGTGATGTGTAACCTTGTTATGTTTATTATATTTTTAATACATTATGTTGTATTGAAGAAATCATCTCATTTGAGGAATAATATCTACCTCCTAAAAACATAATAGATTCAGACCTTCTATTACATATTCAAGTATAAAGCTCAAAATAAAGTTTTTAAAAGAGCGTTAGTTGGAAATGGATCAAGTTAATATTTGAAATATATATTACCTAAAATTATTGGCTATATAAGATAATTATTTCATTCATTTTGATATGAACATCTATAGATTTTATAATATTTGAATAAAATTATTAGGGTAAATTTCATAGCCTATCATAGTGGGTCATAGAATTGTGGATATAGTTTACCAAGTTATGCATAATGATCTCAATTATAATATACAATTGGGAAGACCATGGATTAATAAATATATTTTCTAAATCTACTCTTTATGTCTATTTAAATTTCATTTATCAGTGATAAATTAATACATGTCCATGAGATAAAAAACCATTAAAATATTATTCAAAGATGTAACTTGAGGATCATTATATTCCCTATATGAAATAATATATACAATAATTCAAATAAATTGAACCAATAATTTTAACTACTTATCCAAGAACATCATCAACCAACTATATTGAATAAGAATTTTGGTTTATGTATCTAAAAAATTGGGATATATAAGACAAGGACTAGGAGCACATGTTCAAGGTATTTTTGACCCTATTCAAGTATTTCACTTGAAAGGATGACAAGAATTTGGTTATTTTCAAGAATCATGAAAACAAGATAGAAAAATATCCAAACCATTCACTATTTATACAAATTTTCTCAAAGGACAACTAGGGTCTTCATAAGAAGCTCATCATATATCTACATTACAGTTAGTATACCCAAACATGATGGATGATACCACTTCATGAGAACTTCTAACATTCAAAAGTTCTTTTATGGATGAAGATATATTAGTATATTTGGGTAAATGTGAGGATTTCCGTAGCATCTAACATAATAATAGGTTTCCTCATAACTAATAATGCTCGTTCCTATTTTGGAGATAATGCTGAATTTGATATTCATGCCTGACTAGATGGTCTAGATACTATTCTTAAAACACCTTACGTTGAAGATAGATATATTTTATTTAGGAAACAAATGCTAAAATTTAATTTTGGAACAAATAAATATCCATAGCCAATAATATTAATAGCTATGTTACAAAACAAAGAATATACATATTTTTAGCATGTTTCAAAATATTATCAAGGTTTATTTTCTAGGGATTATTCAGATATGTTAGGTATAGACACTAAAATAATAATGCATAATATAGTTTTATATCCAAATGCATAACCTATCAGATAAAAAAATCTAAAAATTGAATGCTAAAGTTGCATTACTAGTTAATCATGAAATTGAATTATTAATCTAGATAGGATTCATTTAAGATATTTTCTATCCTTCATGGTATATAAAATAGTCCCTATTTCAAAACCTAACAGAGATATAAGAAGTTTTTTAGACTATAGGTATTTAAATAAAGATTGTCAAATAGATGAGTTCCCTTTACAAAATATTGACATGATCGTAGATTATACATTTAGATATAATATTTTATCATTCATGAATGGGTTTTTAGGATATAATCAAATCAAAATTAATCTTGAGGATCAAGGTAAAACTACATTATTACACCTTAGGAAACATCCTATTATACAATTACATGTTTTGAATTAAGTAATGCTTAATCTGATTATCAACATGTTCTGACACACATTTTTCATGGTTATACACAAGATAGTGGAAGACTGTAAATTATTTATTGGCTAAATCTAAATAATGAAAAAATAATATCATTAATTTATGGTAATTTTTTTTATTGTTTATACAAATAAAAGCTACATTTAAATACATATAAATTTAACTTTGTTATCACTTATGGAAATCTATTAGGATACATCACATATCAACTAGGGATTTATGTGGATCCTAAAAAGATAAAAAATATATTTTAACTAGGCCTCCAAAAAAATGGTTACATAAATTACATTGTTACAAGAAAAATTTCAAACAATTAAACATTTTATGGCTCAAATTTTATATAAAACACAAAATTTTACACTAGTATTTTAAAATGGCACAAATTTTGAATGCAATGACAATATTGAAAAAATGATGCTATCATATAGTATTTATTTTAGCTACCTATTCTCATGATATCGATTATTGGCATGTCCTTATTATTAGATATATGTGAAAAAGATAATGCTTTAGGGTATTTGTCGACATAATATTATGGTGATCACAAGGAAAGAGTATTTTATTATATCATTAACACTTTTTTTTACTATGAAATTTTTTATAGTAGTATGCATAAACTATGTCTCACATTAGTTTTTAACATGTAAAATTTGAGACATTATATGTTAAACAATGAGAAACAAGCCATTAAAAAAGTTGATCCTCTTAAATTTATAATGTATAAATCAGATTTATCAAGATGTATTTATAAATGGGTCAAGTTACTCACATAATTCAATTTAATATTAAGTACAAAGAAATTAATAAAATGACATGTTATTGTATACCAACTAGTGACAACTCCATTAACATCTGCACTACCAATTAATTATGATTTTAGAGATGTTTTCTTTATGAATCATGTTAATCATGACATTTGGATAATTTATTTTGGTGGATATTAATGTGATATAGGTGCTAGTGTTGGTATTATTCTTATTAAACCTCAAGGAGAACCTATGCATTTTCATATCACTTTGGGTTTTATTACAAAAATAATATAGTTGTATATGAATAATTAGTTTTGGGTTTAAATGCAATGTTTAAGTAAATTATAGATAAAATACCTAAGTGTATATTGATATTTTTATTTAATGGTTAATCGATTATCATAAATACACCCAAATAAATAAAAGAAGTAGATCCCATATAAATAATTGGTACAATGGGTGTTAGGTTGAGGATTCAAAGGTCATAAAAATCATCACTAAAAAATGTAATGACACTAATATTTCAAGGATACTGAAGCTTCATTAATTCTTATCGATATCGACTATGATCATTATATTTTTACTAAACAACTGTTGCAATAGTAATCCATATACATAAAAAAACTAGAAACTCTAGAAGTACTAGTAGTTACTCGCAATGTAATTAATTTAGAATGTTGTGTGTGTGTGTGTGTGTGTGTGTGTGTGTGTGTGTGTGTGTGTGTGTGTGTGTGTGTGTGTGTGTGTGTGTGTGTGTGTGTGTGTGTGTGTGTGTGTGTGTGTGCGTGCATGTGTACGTGTGCGTAATCAATACAAAATAATTATACACATAATGAAAACTTAAAATTAAAATGTGAAGCTACATGTTATGTTCTTATTAGAGGTTATTTATTTAATATATCACATGTTGTCCAATTAATTTGATTCTTAAATCTTGAAGAAGATAAATTATAAAAATAGTACATTATAGTGCATGTGGTCATTCCATTTTCAAATCTATGTGCCATAAATTATTAATAAAAATGTTACTATTAGACTAAAATAGAATAAGAATGTCATGAACATGCAAAACATTATCTACAATGTCAAAATAATATCAACCTTAATCATGCTCCATCATATCAATTACAATCCATAAATTTAATTTAATAATTTCTCCTTCGAGGCTTCTATTTAATCAGAGTAAAAAATTCATCATCATTAGATGATCATAATTTCTTCATAACTGCTATAGAATAGTTCACAAAATGGTTTGATGTCGTACCTTTATAGTCTATTATAGCTGATCATATCTATCAATTTTTAATGAAACATGTTATTTCAAGGTTTGGACTACCATAAACTATTATTATAGATGATGTATTATCTTTAAAAAATAAAATAGTTAATTGATTTTGTGAAAAATAAAAAATTCATCAAACATTGTATACACTGTACTATCCATAAGGAAATAATCAATTACAAACTAGAATTAAAACTATTATTATTATTATTATTATTATTATTATTATTATTATTAAACTAGCTTCAAATAATTTAATAGATTCACACAATCATATTATTTATGCACATTAATAATATTGTACAAGTGTGTGTACACAAATAAATGTAACACCATATTCTCTTGTTTATAGTACATAAGTAGTATTGCCAATTAAACTAAAAATTGATTCATTTTTGGTTTCCCTTAAATTTATAATAAAAGATAATGAATATTAATATAAATTATTACATAAACAATAAATTCTTTATGACAAGCATATTATAGATATTATAAATCTCAAAGTCTATCAGGGTTGTATTATGTGTGCATATGGAAAAATTATTCACAACCAATAATTTTATGTTGAGGATATAATGTTAAACTAAAATAAAAATAATAAAAATGTAGATAAGAAAAATTAAAAAAAAAATTCAAACCTAGTTGGTTTGTTGGTTGGATATCTACATAAGAAGTAAAAATAATTAAAACCCCATATGATGCACTTGTGCCAATACTATATTCAATAGAATCAACCAATCATAAAAACTAACTATACATAGTTTCTTGATTTATTTTATCATGATGTTCATCTACTTCTTACACATGTGATTGATTTGATAAAAAAAATATAGCCTTAGGTTATTATCATCTTTTTGGCCTCTTGGATTTTATTTTTCACTTTTTATATATAAAAAGACTAACACAATGTTTGATACATCCATATTTTCCCATTTACCATACTCATATAATAGTTTGAACTAATAAAATTCTATATTTTTTATCACAAATAATATAAATTGATATGGATCACAAATGACTACTAGTACTATCTTAAGATGGTCTATCATGTCCTTTAGCATTTTTCACAATCAAATAAAAATTTGAACGCATAGTGCCTTACTACATCCAATTTTTCAATATTTATGTCATTTACACTATACATAAAAATGCTTATTCATGTAAATATTTATTTTCTTATGATATATTGTAGATTTGATGAGATGAGAATATTCAATCATTCTTACACATATTTATTATTATTTATCCTACATGATTTTCAACATTACAAAACTACATATACAATGGGAGCATGTTACTCATACATGTTCATGCCATCATTTTCAATACATACACTAAAGTGACACATGTTGTGGATTTTTAAAATCCATTTCCTTTATTATACTTTTAAACCCATGGTTTATCACATGTTTCATTTTTTTAACTTTAAAAAATTAATTTAAAAAAATAAATGAAGCCTAAATATGTTAAAATACAAAATCATTTAAATTATTTTAACAAATCTAAAATCAAGCCCTGAGCATGATTATACAATTAGTATACATCATTTTTGTATTTTATTTATCTCGTGATTTGGGGATATCATATTCGTTTTATATCACACATGCATTTCAATAGTATTCATTCATTTTACGTAGGACATACAAATTTTAAATTGGATTAAGATGGTAGAATTTCCTCATCCTAGCAAGCTTGATAAACTAGGGGCATATTATTCTTACATTAATTATAGGTGTTACCATTATCTGACTCATATATAGTTGAGATATATAATTTTAATTAAATGTCTTGATAACCTATGTATCTTACATTGTGTACATATATATCTTATTTTCTAGGATATAATTACATTACGTATACACAGTGTAGAATATTTTTTAGTTATATGTTTCATTGATGTTATTACTTTTACATACTAGATTAGACTTTTATTTTCTATTGTTTTTGGCCTTTGGCCCTTATATGAAACATTTTTTTTGAATACGATATATTTGCTTTGTATGTGCAAAATTTGAACATTTCAATTATTTTTTGATCTTGACACTTTGTTTCATGCAACATTTGAAAAAAATTCTTATTTGAGACCTTATTAATGTTATTTTTGTGTGGCCCTTGGCCTTGAATATGTAATTTTTGATTTTATGAAATTTGAACATGTCCCTTATATGTGACCCTAGGCCTTATTATATGACATTGTGTTTTTTTTTTGTGTGTGATTATTGAGTTTGTAAAATTTCATGAGTAACATGATCCATATCATGAATTTCATATTATGTATGTTTATATTGTAATTCACTACTATGACATTTGTTTGTCTTTTGTTAATAGGTCTTGTCTCATATGTTACATATGTGATTCAAATGTTACATATTATATTTGTTTTAACAAGTATAAGCTTTTCATACAAATATAATCCTCTTAGAACAAAAAAAAATTGTTTTGGGTATAAAATAAAGTTTCAAAGAATGAAAAATGTTCATAAATTTAATCATTGATACAAATTATGGGGTCATATGTCATGTATATGCACTCACATTATAGGAATTGATTAAAAATTCATAAAACTTCAAGTGCATGATATAGATTCATGCATAAGTTTATCAATGGAGGCATGATAAAAATCTATTCCATGCTTTCAATATTGTCTTTTATTTACTAAAATGGTAGAATCATGGATACTATTCATTATATTTTGATCAGATCATTTAGGATCTAACGAAATAAAATAAAATTTAAATCTACAATCCATATTCAATGGTTGATTTAGTTAAAGTGCATAATTCACAACTTAGAGGTTTACTAAGCCCACAAGTACTATTTATTGAAAATACATTATGAATTCTAGTATTTTTTCATTTTGTGGTTACAAATATTAAAAAAAATGATTTTTTTACATCCCTTAATGGGTTTACTCTATAAAATTTTAATTCAAGTTGGAGGTTATGTATCCTCAATTCACCATTGGTTCAACTAAGGATCCAATATCTCTAAGTGATTCATGGGATGTATCAACTCTCTAATGCATCCAGCATACATCATCTTCAAGGAAATTTACAAGATAAAAATTAGTTTCACATAACCATGGATACTCCTTCTTTGCTAATTTCAATCTTCTAAGATTCAAGTTACATTTCAATTTTAAATTTCACATATGTACTTTAAATACTTTTATATCATCTATAAATTTTCCATTAAACACCTTACATGATTAGATATTTTTCCCGAAGACAAAAGTGTGTTATACATAGTCAAATATGTCATTCTTTTTACTCTACTAATTCTATTTATAGAATAAATGGTGTGAGAATGTAGTCACTCAAATCTAGTCATGAATATTTCATAATGTAATTTTTGGCCCATTTTTATGTTAATTGAATTGAGAACATAATCTAGATCTATTTTTCCATCTCACTCTATCCTAGTTACCTATATTAACTTATAAGTTTCTAAATTTATATCTTATGCATAGAGAATTTTTTTAATTTATAAAAACCCCTCTAAGCATCTGTATAGACATAATATATCCTAAATATCATATGTTACCTTTTCAGATCAAATCAATAAGCATGGGTCAATAGTGGCAATTGGTATTGACCCCTATGAGTTGATTTGTACCTTCACCCTAATAATCATCACTTTTAAATTATAGACACTCCCTTGTAGGTTGGTCCATATTTTTAGGATAGGTAGTACGAATAGTTTTTATTTTGGATTTATATAAAGGCACATCTATGTCACTTAAATTATCACTTTCAAATTTCAATATTGAGGTACACTTACACTATTTCGAACTAAGAAAAATATTTTTTATTCTTTCCAAATATGATTCCAATCATTTGAATCAGTATTTAGCTAAGTCAAGAGCCTATTTAATCCATGTCAGGAAAATAATTATAAATTATTAAATCAATATTTAGATCGATTAATGTATAAAAAGGAGAAAAAATATAAAAAATCACTCTAAATAGGACACATCCATGGGCTTGATTTCCATCTTTAGAGTATTATATATGTAGGTAGTGATAATTCATCATAGGGGTGATTAGGGTCAACCTAATCAATTACACACACACACACACACTCTCTCCTCTTTTTATTAATTTTAGCTATTGAATTCCCTGTTAGGGTTTCAACTTTAAAAATTTATTTTCATATTATTCACATGCATTTGAAGGTCATTTTTTTTCACATAGCTATGTTTTAAGCAATTGCACATGAATGTGCCCTTATTTCACTATTTATAAATAAGGACATAATTAAAAAAAATATGATTTTAGTATTAATATATAATTACCCCTTTCTAATAATTCTTGACTTCATTATTTATAGTCAAATCTCCTCTAACACTTAAATATTTAATCTATGTTTATTAGTTCTAATTAGTGTTCAGTTTCACATTTTGAGACTATAGACAATGAATAACTATGTCTTTTGTTTTGTCTATAGTATTTTTTCATTTGATCATGATTTTTATATTTTGGTACCTTTATTTTATTCTTCTTGTCAAATATTTTTTATAACATTTCCTTCTATTCAAATATTTTTTCTTAATTAAGGTTAATTCACTTATTAAATCCAAATGATGATGAAAAACTTAGATTAAACCATGTAGAATTCTTGGAGTACGTGTAAAATGAATGAATATTAACCAAGATATTTTTAAAAATATTTAAATGATATGTTTTACAAAGGTTATATGATTTTTCTTCTCCAATCTATAGGATCATTTAACCCATTCATAGATAAATTTATAGCACATTTTCCCTCAAACCTTAATGGAAAACTATCTTATGTGCATATTTAAAAATTCAAGAAAGGTTTCAATGAACCCATACATCCAATTGACTATTATGTAATTCAATACAATAATTTTATAAATAAAATACCAATGTTATGGATGAAAATTAATTACAAGACATATTCAATAAAATATTGCTTGATCCACCCCATGAAGAAATTATCTTAAATAGATTCAAATCCTTTGATGAGATATTCCATATAGTAAGGGATATATAAGTTAATCTAATATATTGAACAAACTAATGTATAGGTCTAATCCTACAAATACTTCAACAATGAAGTTTCAAATCCTACCACGCTTCAAAGTCAAACCAATTGATAAGAGTGAGACAAATATTACAGTTAATACAGTATCATAACCTAAAAATCAATTATAATTGATAGTTTCACCAACTAATAAATTACATTATATATTACCATCACCTCTTTATTTACAATTAAATAAACTACTTGAGTATAACATTATCACACTTATATATCTATAACAACTTGATCCAAACAATCTTATATAAAGGTACTATGATAGAAATGCATATTGTGAATATAATTAGATTATAGGACATTCTATAACTAAATGATTCATATTAAGACATAAGATATAAGATCTTATTGATGATAACATTATCCAATAGGATATCCTATATAGGAATATAGATCACAAACAAAAAAAATACAAATTAAATCTATTTAATTATCTACTTCCTAAATATGATATAATAAAGATGAATAATACTTCAAATTTTCATTATGTATACATTATGTATCCTCCACCTATGATGTATGATCACACATTAGATGAAATTATTAGTACACTTATCAAAACTTCACCACATCATCCTATAATAATATTTGATTATAGTGAGAATGTAAATGATGATTCATATTTTCACTCATTATTAATAAAAACCTATATAAATGAACAAATCAAAAATAGTATCATGAACAACATTGAGGACATTCATATAATGACACTTCTTCACTCCCTTGGATAAAAAAAATAGTCTTTAAAAAATACATCATGATAATTTAAAATATTATATGGATATAAACATAATGCCATTAGACACATAGTGTTACCTCTTCAATGGGATATTCTATACTAGCCACACTTTTTTTAGTTATACTAAGTAATAAGGTCTTTGAAATTTTATTGTTACACACTTGGATGTAAAAATTCCATGTAGTTCCATCTACATTATAGTAATGTATGAAATACATACACTATGATAAATTAATCATGGTTGAAAGTGTACCATACAAATACCCTATACATCCATTAGTATATCATCCCATACTCCTATCACCATTCTAGCTAGTTGATACACCCAAACAAGATAAGTATATAGAGATAGTGGTCACCCATATCCAAATTATATCTATAGACCCAATTTAGAGGAAATTAGTGGAATCTACTATATATCTAGATATTAATCACTAATCAAATCTGAGAGTTAGTCAGAGCTCACAAAGGTCATTATATCATTTAACAAACACTCAATTACCGCATAGATAATTTAACATGTTCTATAGTAAACATAAGAACTGGGGTATTCCATTATTATAAAATTTACCCCATAGAGTCCTAATATTTTTAGATTTACCCATCAGATATTATATTATATGAGTAGTGATCTTGATAGTTATGACTCATCAAATGATTTCTTATCCAAATTTGATATGCCTAGATATGGTACCTTTTAAAAATGATAGGCCACCTTTAAAATATTTGATACAATAAATTTACATAGTCCTATCATTAATGGTATAATACATTGGCATTTTAAAAAAAATCATTTATTCAAATATATTGAAAAATGAGAAAATACAACATTCAAAATACTAAAAAACAAAATCAAAACCAGAGTATGATATGATTACTAGATTACACTATTTACATATGTTATTCATCACATTATTTTATATTTCCTATTATTTTCATACACATTAATTTCATGATATATAAGTGTGAGAAAGAATATACATGTTACACATAGACATATATATGTTGAACTTTCCTCTACCCAGTGTCCATATTGATATTCAGGGCATCTTATTCCACATGTTTCACTATTAAAAGTCATATAATTTTATTAAATTTTACCATTTTCATCTATCCATATGAATTAAAGATGTCTTTTTATTTACCCACATCATACATAGTACTACATCGATATGCTATTATACTACAATGTGACATTTATACATATGGGTGATTTATAGTAATTTAATTTTGTTATGCTTCTGTGATTTTTTTAAATCTCTTGCATGATAGGATAGTTTGTGTTTGTATATTAAATGTGTCCATATTTCCCTATTTTTGATATATTTATGTCTAATGTGTGTGTCCCTTAGCCTTATTTCTTTTATCTGACATATTTGTAATCTTGTTTGTGACATATTTATGTCCCTTACATTTAGACCTTGGCCTAAATTGTTTGATGCAATAAATTGATTTACCTTATTTTTAACATCATTATTTACCTTTTGTGTCTTCCTTTTCCTTGTTTATTGTAAAATTTATATGTCCCTTATACATCATCCTTGGCCTTGTATGTTTTGACATATTCCTATCCCTTTAATATAGATCTTGGCCTTATTTGTGACAATAATTATTGAATTTATTGCACTTGTTTAGGTTGTAGACACAAGTGGTGTCATGCTCCATATGATGCACTATTACTACCCAGTCATTTTTAATGATCCTACTATTACTTTACTCATTGATAGATCTATATAGACATGAAATTTATATGTTTTGCATTAAATATGTTACATAAATTTATTATTGATTTATAAATTAATCTAATTACATGCTCTCCACATGTTCAGATGATTATACTTGATCCTATATTTAAACATGACATGATCAATTTAATTCCTCTATTAATACAAGTTAATTACAAGGCACATTCATCGTCTCAAAATTGGGGAATTATTATGGGATTCTAATAGAGACATAATCCTCTAGGAAAATAAAACTAGATATATTTAAAATTTTCAAATATTTAAATTATTTTAGATATTACATGGTTTGATTACATTCTCTAGATATTTGTAAATCATTTAATATTATTGGGACATATTCCATACACTCAATTTATATATACTTCATTATAAATTCAAACAACTTTAGTGTATATCCATTTTCATATGTACATAAATTAAACGAAAATGAATTACAAGTTTCCATATACACATACCTTTTATATATAAGTCCTCAAATTTGTTCTATAGATGCGTAGAATTATATATAAATTAGTACATATTTAGGGGGCATGATACTAGTTTATGCATATATGCACACTTCCAAATTCATGATGCAATATATTACTTCAAACACATACAAAACAATATGTTTTATAATTTTAATGGTAAATGATTTCCATTCAAATTCATACTTATCAAATACTGAGTCATGATGAGGGCATGGACATTATTCATTTTCTTTTGATTGTTAATTTTATTTTACATTAAGTCAAATTATTCAAAAATGAATGAAAATATACAATAAATCATAAAGTGATGATGGAGTAATGAACATTATCTATTCAATTTTAATCATGTATTTTATTTCACATAGATTCAACTTGAGAGAATTGGAGATAAATTATAGAGTTGATTTTATAATCCATCTAGAATTGATTAATAAATTTTAAATTAACAAACCCATCATGTGGTTCCTTCTTTCTTTCCTAAATATTTATTCAGGTTAGTAAATTATTTACTTCTCCACACATTCATGACGGTTGGGATATGTCATCTACCAAACTGAAGGGACTACATGGTTACAAAAATTTAAGGCACAATTACACCAACTCTACATGTGTTTCACCAAGGAAATATAAACATCATCTCTAGTGAGTGGAAATGTAAACATGGATTTCACCAAAACATAAGTGTATTCCTTCCTTTCTCTTTTCAATTTTAAAAATTAAAAATTCATATTCACATTTAAAACATAACTCTATGGACATTAGCTACAAATGTGTATTTCAGGGTTTTTCATTAAAAGATCTCCAGAATTGGAACTTCATACCAAAGATAATGTGTGTTGTACACATTCAAGTATATTTTTTAAATTTAATCCATCTATTTTATTAAAATAATAAAATAGAGGTAGTTTTAGATAATAAAATATGGTATTAAGTAGTTTATAATTATAAGTAAAACACACATTTACCAAGTATAACTTGAGTGCATAAACATGGTCTTAATCCTTCATTCTCTCACACATGAATGATTCTCATTTAGTTTAATCCTTTTTTAAAAAAAATTTGTTACACACCTAAAATGACTTCATTTTCCATTTCAAACTAGCTTAATATCCTTAAAATACATCTCAATACCATAAGTTTAGTCTTCCTATACATAAGTCGATGTCATTACATTATATTGGTATCTTTAGTTGATACTGACCTCATTAAGTTAGTACTAACCATCTCCTTATACTGACTAATTTTTAAAATCAAACCTTTGTTTATGGTCAGCGCATATACCTATCTTTTCATTATCATGTTAAATTTCACAATTGGACTTATATATATACAAAATAAGACCCCATTTAAATTTGGACTTGGCACTTATCTATCACAAATCTATACACTAATTGACATTGATAAAATATTCCTTGTTTTTCCCAAATTGTTCATCATTCAATAGGAGTATTCAAAATTAGAGTCTACAACATAAGAATTCCAAGTCAAAACAAGCATTTTTAAGTATCAAATCCAAATAATTAATTTTAACATATAACAAAGGAGCATAATTTCATAATCACACTAGGTGGGAGAACTACATGTGGCTTCATTTACATCATTAGAGTATCAAATATACAGTTGGTATTCAATCATAAAAAAATGGTGATTGGGGTCATCTTAGCCAATATACTTTCCTAATTTTTTTAGGTTTCTAGCACTCAGAATAACTCTTAATATGTCAAGGTGAAGGATGTTTATTTTTTGATTTATGTGCATCATCAAGGTTCCAAATTTCACATGCATAGATTTAAAATATATATAAATGTTACCATGCACTCGCATATCATCTTTTATACATAGGTCATTATAAATCACTATAAGTCAATATTGACAATTAATGTTAACATATATCTAATGAAACTAAGCCTGTGCAGATAGAAACATATTTCCTATAAAAAATGAATTACATGCTTATTTCAATATATTCTTCATTCTACTAGAATACAATCATAGTTAGTTAATCAATCAAAAATGTAAGTAATCTTCCCTTTTCTATAGTTATTATATTTAACATGTGAAACTTGTCAAATCATTTCAATAAATATTAGTACTTTAAATTCAAATGTATAATTGAATTCAATATTTATCAGTCTAAATTTTTTTACTAGTTTAACCTGTTAGGGTTTACAAAACTAAATTATGGTAAAATAATAGGAACTTAACACTCTTGATATTGAAAATAGAGCTTTCATTAAGTACAAAAAAAAAGATATTTAAATTGATGTTAACCATAGGTTAGATTTGTTAGAAACATATGCAAAATAAATGGTTAACAATGAATCAAGGTTAAAAGTTATCATTCATGATAATAACATTGAACATGGGAAATGAAAAAAAATCAGCTTGTTATTTGATTTTGTATATAGTACTAGTGAAGGGAGTTATGATAGATTTAAATATTAAAAGTATATATGTGAGGGATCTAAAATACACTAAAAAATTATCTGACTTTCTATTGAATGGGAATTTGATCATACTCCAAAAAATATATAATTATCCATTAATGTTTATAAAAAAGTATGGAAGTCAAGACATATAATAATTATGTTATAGTTATTTAAGAGAACATCAAAACTGTTGTGAAGGATAATATCTATTTGAATAAAAAAATATGAGTTGAATATAAATAATAATGATTTGATAAAAAAATAAAAATACACTAGAAGAAAGGTTTTATAATAGTTTTATGTGATAGAAATAATTACTGCCATTGTGAGATCTTATAAGGCTTTAAATGCAACATTGCTAGTTTCATGTGAAATTTTCTCACACAATGTCCACAAGAGGAATCTATGAACAAATTGAAGCAAGATGGCAAATGGTTTAAGTAAAAATAATAATATTAATTATACTATATATTATTTTACTCAAATTAATGCATATTAGTTTCTATTTAATTAACACACAATCACACAATATTAAAATGTCAAAATGTTAGGTACTTTTAAATTTTGAATTATAGCATATGCACTTGTTTCACAAGATGCTATTCCAAAACTTGAGAATTATAATACATTTGTAGAAAACCAAGATGGATCAAGATAATCCCCACTTGGATTTCATTATCAAGAGCTTAGAGTTACGGGAAATGAGAAGGGAGCAGAGTATAAATATTTGGTGCAAAGTTATGAGGAGGCATGCCAAGATACATGTGATGTTTCAAAAAATGTTATTTATTAATTATTAATTATTAGTTGTTAATTATCATATTGTAGTAATTTTTCACATTTTTTTAACATTGAATAAACACATTCTAGGGTGTATGTTATGTTTCATTTTATGAAGGTGCTACTTATCCATGCATGTTATTACTAGAGCATTGATATACATTGATTTGTAAATTATTCATTCTATTGAAATTATGTTATTGAATCGCCTTTACATATTTACTTGTGTAGAAGACTAATTTAGTTCTTTAATTAAGGATTATTTTTGCCTTCTATAAATGGTTGTCATTAATATGAATATGGTGAAAGGAACACATCAGGATTAGCATGAATGCATAGTTCTAGTATACACTATTATTAAAGGTAAAAAAATATTTCTTAGATTACAAGATAAAATATTTAAATTGATAAATATAGTAAGATCTATTCGAATATTGTAGTATTAAGGATTATATGTTTAAAAATGTTATGCAATTCATTCTGAGTTATCATCAAAGTATTACACTTACCAAATTATGATTCATAAATGCACTGCACATGTTTAGTTTTAATGTATTAGGTAAATTATTCTTTGATGTTCCATTTTTAATAGTATTGAAAATGTTACTGTCATGGATAATTAAGATTAATCAACCTTTGTAATTGTGAAAAATATCAACAACTTTAACTAACTAGATAATTGTAGGATGTTTGGTTCTCTTCATTTGAATGAATACCAATTATATTATATGTTTTTCGTAAGACATAGGATGTCATATATTTTTTAATAATTAGATTTGTATATCATGGTTACTATTAATTATTTTATTGAGAGATACATAGGATTAATAATTAACTCTACATGTTCATCTTGAGTCTTGATTTATTCTAGAATATGTTGTCATTAACACACAAAGCCATCAATGAGTTTTATCATGGTAAAAATGATTCATATAATCTTGGATAACCATTTTTAAGATAATGTTATTTGGACATATGGTTATTTTATGTATGCTATTGAGTTGTCCTAAAAGATGTTGGAAGACCCTCAATGACCTTTAATGACAAGATAATGATAGTAATTTTATTGAGGTCATTTGAATGAATACAAATTAGATATTATGTTTCTTATAAGACGTATGATATCATCAAGTTTGTCATAATTACATTTTTATATTATGGTTTTTGTTATGTATGTTAGTGAGTGATGCATAAGTTTAGTACTTAATTATTAATACTCATATTGAGTCAATATTTATCCAAAAATATGTTATTACCACATTGACCATTGTTAAGAGAATCTTATTGGGAAATATGGTTGTTGCTAAGAATGTTATTGAGTGATTCATAGGTTCCTTAATTATTATTACTCATTTTAATTTATAATTTAATCTAAAATGTTTGGCTAATAGTCATAAGATTGTATTATTGTTAAGAGCATGAACAATTGAGGTTCATCAATTATTGTAATTGTGAAAACTCGCAAACACTTTCAATATATAGATAACTATAGGAATTTATAGTTAAACACATGTATATATGTATAAATACCTAATATTGTTAATTATAGAGTTAGGTAATACATTTCATCAACATATTATAGTCATTAACATGAACTATTCATTTTTGCATTCATGTGTATTTGTTCACATGAACTATGTATTTTTGCTTCCAAATATAGTTATCATAAAAATATAGTAATAAACATTCATCAATTTTAAATCACTATATCATTCCTGTAGGTTGGAAAAAATATTTTTTAATTAGCCAAATTTTGAAGAATTACATGTCACCATCCAACATACAATGATTCATCCATATTCTTGGACGCAACTTTTGTATTTGTTTTTTTAATTTTGTTAGTGGGTAAAGTCTCATTCCTTTTTATCTTCCTTAATTTTCATTATATTTGAAACATGTACTTTTTAAAATCTAATCCTTGATGCTAGGATCTTATATTTCTTTATTGTGTTCCCTATTTCTATATCAGTGGTATCAACAATAACTTTAGTTCCCTCATTATCTTTTGTTAGATCAATATTCCACATGCCATTTTTGAATATGATAATACTACGGTTATCTAAATAGATAATTCATATAAATAATAATAAAATTCATCAAAATGTTACTTCAAATTATAAACATCATCATTGTATTACTAATTTATTGAATGTTTTGATAAAATAGTGTCTTTAAATATTTCTTATCCTCACTTAGTTTATACTTGTTTCAAAAATGTTGTTCTTCAATATCATTATTTTTCTTTGGGGGTAATTATTTAAATTTACTATAGGCCTTTTTCTTGGAGGATAGTTAGTTAATTATACTAGTGCACTCAATGTTTTGTGATTCTATCTTTTCCATGAGTTAAAGACTTTTTTCACTAATTTAGCTTCAACACCATGGAAATGGGATGAAAAATCCATTTCCATTTTGATTTTAATATTTATTTATGTCTTTTCATGTTCAAACTTATCTTGTGTTTTAATATTTCAAGGTAATATTTTGATTTGCACCATAATTTGATACATACCTTCTAATGTAATGATTATCTTGAGTAATTATGATCTCATCTCATTAACTATACACGTTTATTCATGCTTATATTTTATTTACTTCATAGGTGTATATATTCCTTTAAAATAATTATGATTGAACTTTTTCATCTACCTAAGTGTACATCTAAAATATCATTGTATAGCTGACCTAATGTAAAAGGATGAACTAACTGAGTCATATTTATTACATGAACTCCTTATATATATATATATATATATATATATATATATATATATATATATATACATAATGGACCATGTCCTCTTCTAGACACAAAGAACATAACCAAAGCCACTTAGTTGATAGTTTCGTGATATTGAAAATGATTATTCAATTCAATCCATTGTTGTATATAAGATATAAGTCAGCATAAACCAATAAAAAGCTATATTTACATACATTTACTCATATTTAGTTATTATGGTATCATCTCCTATATAAGGTTATAGTGGTAACATGTGAAACTATCTATGGCATTGCCATAATCTCATAAGCTTTATATATTTTTGTTCATAAATAACTCCTTTTATTACCTAGTTCAAAATAATACATAATGAATTCTCAAATGAAATCACTAATTCACATGAAAATAATAAATCCTATAAGAACTAGTGTAAATTTTACAAACTTTTAAAATGGTTTCATGACAAATAATAATATTATCAGAAGTAAAACCATCTAATTTCTTGTAGTTAAGATTCTTGTTATCTTGATCTTTAAAATGGTATATTTTCTCCAACCTACATGAAATCCCCCATTTTTAAATTTAATCCCAAATCGTAATAAATTTATCTTTCACGTGTTTCTTTTATTTATTTTTGTCATAATAATGTGTTATATTTTGAACATAATGAATCATATTCACAACACTTTTAACTCCACCATGGTGATAAAAATAAAAAAAATCATCTACCATCCTACGAGTATGCTTTAAAAGATAGTTTTGAGTAAAACATTCTATCCTAGGATGTAAAACACACACACACACACACACACACACACACACACACACACACACACACACACACACACACACACACACACACACACACACACACACACACACACACACACACACACACACACACACACACACACACACACACACACACATGCACACACGGACGCACGCACGCACACACACACACACACACACACACACACACACACACACACACACACACACACACACACACACACACACACACACACACACACACACACACACACACACACACACACACACACACACACACACACACACACACACACACACACACAGAGACATGCACACATGCACACACGCACGCGTGCACACACACACACACACACACACACACACACACACACACACACACACACACACACACACACACACACACACACACACACACACACACACACACACACACACACACACACACACACACACACACACACACACACACACACACACACACACACACACACACACACACACACACACACACACACACACACACACATTGAATAAATAGTGTGATACATAACATACCTTTTATTCATTTTTCTATTAAGATTGATTTTATTCATAACTACTAATTTGTACCCATGTAATGATGGGTCGACATATGTAATAAACTTGTCAAACTAGTTTATCAATCATTATATTGGATCTAACTAAAGGTTATTGTTCTTGATTTTCATGTAATGTATAATCATGAAAATAAGATAGAATAATGACAACACTTACTAAGGTAAAAACTAATTTAATAAAATTAATATTTATGAACTTTCATAGAACAAGTTTTGTGTTTTTTTGTAAAAATTGGAAATATTGTGGAAGTAATCACCATCAATAATAACATGCTTATTTTTTACCATGTGAATGTATTTCTTTAAGACTATCCACCATGGATAGAATTCATTTCCTATAAGTGAAAATTTATTTTTGCATAGTATACTTTTTATGGCCATGTAATCATGGAATTCATATAATTTCACATTGAAAACCCTATCATAAGTCATCTTAATACAATTTTTACATAGCAAACAAAATTATTTCATCATGTTATTTAGATATTTAGGATAAGAAAGATAGGATACATAATTATTTTATCATGTTATTTGTATATTTAGGATAAGAAAGATGGGATAAAATTTGTTTATACTCTTACCATCATATTTTTTTGGAAGTTTTTACAAGACATAATACCATTATCTTATGGTATCTCAAGTAATACCTCACACACCCATTCACCTCTATCATAATGCACATAGTAATCAAAACCAAGTTTTAAATTAGCTTCATCAATTCTTTATCTAGTTCTTTTCTAATACTCATCAACCACAAAACATGTGTATCCTGTTACATCATTAAGGTTTACACCCACTATAATAACATTTATTAACTCCCATATCATATTCAATCCATCAGCTTCTTTGGCCTACAACTTCATCTCCACACAAACTGAGTTTTCGTAACCCAATTAATCACCCCATGATTATCAATTAATTTTTAATACATAAAGGTTTTATGGGGAATTTTTATTTAAATAAAATATATGATAATTTATGGGGCTTAAAGTCACTTCAAATATCATCCATAACAATTGATTAATTTTTTCTAATAATTTATTAATTTGTGCAATCATGTCTTCTATTATAGAGATTTCATCATAATTCTTACTTATGTAGTACCATATGGAACCAATAATTCCATTTTCATCCACATCATCAGTGAATTTATTACATAACCAATACCATATGTCCCTAAATAATTCTTTTTAATCCTCCATTTGATGATAATACCAGCCTAACCCTTTCTTTTGATTCATTAAACATTCCTTGATTGTTATTTTTTGTGACTTTTTTTTATTTTTCATATTTTTTAGTTGCTTCAAGTACAATTTGTTCATCAAATTTATCATTGGATTAAGGAAATTTCATTTGCATTAAAGGTTGAATATTTTTTTTAATCAAATTTTATTGACTAGAATAGTGGGTATTATCAATTACTCCATGTAAATTTTCATCAATTATATATTTTTACACATCTTGTGTAAATAAAATTTGACGGCTAAGTTTTTGAGGAGAAACACCCATCTTTGTAACTTGGTCACCTACCATGATGGGAATTTTATGGTATTTCATGTTAAGTGTAACTTTATGACATGGTATGAAGGTATTTTGATGGCATACCATGTCAATGAGTAAAATTTTATGTCTTTTTAAGTTCCATTAATAAATGATAACTATTTCACATACATGGTGTCAAAATGCTCTATTCTTTCTTTGTAAAAGGACCCCTTTTTCAAACAAAAATATTTGCAGAAAACTTAGGATCATATTATCAATATAAGCATTTAGAAAAATTAGTCAATATGATTTGATGGTTTTTGTCACTTTAAAGTTTATTTTGACATACTATAATGGCTATCTCATTAACAATTTTACCTATGGTGCATATAAGATGATTAATTTTTTAAAGACTTATTTCAACAAGATTTTGCCACAATTTACTATTTTATTTTATTTTTTTGGTTTTTGTGGGGGGGGGCGGAGGTAATGAAATATTCAAATGAGCATGTATCACTAGAATTGAGAGAGTCTATAATAAATTTTATTATTCTTTATGATTTATATTTCAATGTTGATTATTGTTACTTTGTATGCTCCAGATGCATTAATGATATGATATACTTACTTATGTCTAAATTGGTTTTTAGTCTTTCATTATACACCATGGACTCTTCACACTATATTGTGTTAAATTTCAAGAGATGCAAGAGTGTAAGCTAATCGTATGATAATAAGTGCCACAGTCATGTTTTCTATTTACCTTGCAACCCTTGCACCTCCTAAAGGGAAGTTTCCATGAATTTTGTAATTACAAGATATTTAAAGGATGCCATGCATCATGTTCATAACTCCATGCCTCGAAACCTTGCTTAAATTACATGGCTTGTATCACATTTTTAGAATTTACTAAGTATAGAGGTAGGCTCATACAGTCATGTTGTAGATGACAAGTGACATAAGATTCAAATAAGCAATGTGATGAAGACACATCAATGAATCAAATTTATTCTTCTATAAAACTATGAACAAGATCCATAATCAATGTATGGAACCAATGACATGTGGGTGAGTTGGTAAAGTGATTTTCCTGATTCAAGAACCACCCAAGTTCAAATCTTAGTTTGGTATTAGAGGCTAGTTGTGGTTGATCATTGGTATTTGTGGGTCGATTATGGCCATTGATGGTATTCTCG
Source organism: Torreya grandis (assembly GCA_037957365.1). Lineage (NCBI taxonomy): Eukaryota > Viridiplantae > Streptophyta > Pinopsida > Cupressales > Taxaceae > Torreya > Torreya grandis. The sequence goes on along the minus strand of JARHVA010005253.1, from coordinate 454,308 downwards.
AGCTAGTTATAGCCATTCATTGGTATTCTCAAACCAGTTATGGCTATTGTCTATAATTTTAATACTTGTGATAGATTATCACTTGGGTATTTGGGCCCCCAATTATGTCTTAGACCGATTGGGGATCTGGTGAAAATTGAACAAGGTAAGGATCCTATCAAAACTAATATCTATCAAAATTAAAATATATAATGGAAAAAACATTAAATTAAGTTGTATAAGTCCACATTTCAAAATTAATTCACATGAACAAGAGATCAATATCGAAATAGAGCTCCTTTCAAAGAACACAAAGAGATTCTAAAGTTTGTTTATTAGAAAATTACAGTGTGACTCAACATTGAGAAAGCTTAAATGAACAATGATGGATTCATATCTCTATTCCTATGCCACACCCTAATTATTCATAGACAACATGTCTGTGAGGGATGCATTAATATTAGGTTTCATAGATTATAGTTTTATCTTCAATGAAGTAAAAAGTTTGAGCCTAATTCTCGAAGGCCAATAAAACTCAATGCATAAATATGTTGAAACCAAAAATTATATAAATTAATTATTTAACTTACCTCTCCACATGACATCCACATATCTTGTAAACTATTCATCTAATTCTTTCATCTGCTTCACTTGGTCTTTAGTCCAAGCATGCTTTATCTAAAACTTTAGACTACTCACAACCACATACACTACTAACCATGCATGGATGTGCTCCACTAACTCACAAAAGAGATATATCTCATATAATAGACACCTCTACATATTATCTTCTAGCCACTTATTTAGCTTCAAACCCTTTCCCCCAATCACACCCTTTGAATAATAAAAAGATTCTGCCTCAAACTAGTCCTCCACAAGCTCTAAAGATTTTATTCCACCATTCATAATGGTACTCTTCAATCTCTATCGAAAAGGGTCCCAATAACTAGACCCAAATGTTGATTTTTTCTAGATCATTGAATTTCATATTAAAATATAATATCATAAAATATATATGAGGACACTCAGACTTAAAACATTGGCATACCACTTAATCTTAAATTTACCTAAACACTCATCTAAGTCATAATAAGATAACTCTAAGATCCCCAAGAATGAGAAGAAACCATAAATATATATACTCATGCATATGAAATTATACTAAATAAAAAAATAGTAAACATCATCCATGAAAAAAAGATCAATATTACATTATTGGTTATAATTATATAACTCATCTCTATATTCACATAAATATACATTCAGTATGGATCACACATCACATAGTCTACAATTATCATCATGAAAGGATGATATTTACATATGAACCTCATAGGTTACATCTCTTATCATTCCAACCCTATCTCAAAGATTTTTTCTAATGAAATTAACTCAAAAACTCTAAAGCATATAACATGTAAGATCTATTCAAATAAAAGGCTAAAGTCATTATTTATATTCTTAAATAGACACCCCTGTACCTCTAGCATTTTATTAAAAAAATTAATTTTGCCAACTTTTTATGCATATTAGAATATTAAATTTAAATGTGTTCACTTGTCCATGTAATGGTATATTCATTTATCGTATTGACATATTATTTTCTGATTCACGTTGATGTTTTAAAATATGCATCCTCCTTATCTAGATGAGTGTTATGTGTCAACTTCTCTTTCCCTTTCTTTCCTTCTCCAAGTGTTTTTCTTTCATTGTATATTTATTTGTTTCCCACCCATTACAGATCATGATGTATGCACAAACTACTTCTTTATGTGTGAATGGTATTTAAAGATTCCCTTTTCAATTACTAAATAACCGTTAGCACATCTGACTCACACATCAAACCTTGTATAGAATTTAAATAATTTACTCAAGTGAAATGATAGGGTTAAAAATTATGTTGCTTTGGCTCAAATGGTAGCCCTTGTTGAAATTTGTGTAGTGGCGACAGAGATATACTCGACATTAAATATTAAATTTATTTACTTATTCATTTTCATAATAATAATTATATTTAAAATGCTATTTAGGGTTTTTCAAATGTCGATAGATCTGAATATAATAGAGTTCCTAAATCCATAATATTCCCCACTTAAAAAATGTATATTATATTATTTCTTCATAATTTTGAAGATTATTATTAAGCATCCATGTATAGAAACAACATGAATATATTTTCCATATTCTGGCATACATCAAATTTAGTTCTGAAGACAAACAAAATTTATATCTACATTTTTTTTGGTTCAATGATAGGTATTCACATACATATGAAAGAGGAGGAAAATGTAGAGACTTAAAAGTGGTTGTTAAGTAGTTATTAACTATTAAATTAGATGGTTTCAGAATGCTTTTATACTTGAAAATTATTGGTCTAAATTAGTAAGTATTGATGTATTTTTTTGAATTCTAAAGGTCTTTGACTTTTTTTATGTCCCCTTATAGTTATTATGTTCTCTCTGCTATAATTTCTCATTTTTTTGAGTTCCATATCTAGACCATCTAGACTATCTTGAGGAACATCTAATACATCTAGATGGACATGGTAACTTTGTGTGGTCCCTTATAAATAGAATGTACTCATTTTATCTCATTTTTTCATATTTTATTATTGTTTCACATCAATTTGTATGCCAATACGATCTTGATTTGAATTTAATTTATTTTTAAATATTCAAGCATTATAATTCATTAAAATATGTAATATCTATCTATCATCTATAAAAATCTATCTAGCACTTGAAATAATTTTAAAAAATAAATAGAAATCAAACATTGAGGAAAATATTTATTGAATCACATATTTTTATGTTTTGATATATAAACCACCAATTATTAGTTTATACATTATTAGAACTTCTCTAATAATTAACCTTTATTTTTATTATTTTAAAATTTAAAAAATATAAATATAATTATATTACTATTTGAATTGAAGTAAATCCCAAATCATAAGTTATTTTCAACTTTTTATGTATTCTTACTCATTTAAGGTATGAAGATAAAAGGTTTTATTGTAAGTAATTGGGGAAAATGATAAGAAAACTAATACGATATTTATGAAGTCAGAACTAAACGAACATAATTATAAATTGTTTCGGACGCATCTACAATTTTTAAGAAAATGATATGATGGTTTGTACCATCCAAAGCGGAAATGTGCAATATAGATAATCTTTATCGATTCTAATAAATTTTTTGAATTATAATTTTTGGACTTTTGAAAGGGCATTTCCTTTGTCACATTAGTATAAAACAAGCCCCGTAAATAAACAAAACTAATAATCAATTACCAATAAAAAAGAAATTACACGTTTTCATTAATTTAGAAAAATATATAAAAAATCGAAAGAGGAAGAAAATTTATAACGCAAATAATTTATTAATTAAAATGTGTTTAGAAAAGGTTGCAATTGCTTTTATTATTAAAGGTGACGTAGAAAGGTGTGAAGATACATTAAAGACGGATTTTCCTCCGTGGTTTTATTTAATCTACTACTGCTGTAATTTCAAATTGTATGATATCCTACTTGAATCGGGCCTGTATGTCATCCACAAGCTTCTGGCTGATGTGGAAGGCGTTGCTCAACACGGAATCAGGAAGAGCTGGTTTTGCTGCAAACAGAGAATTGGCAATGGTCTGAACTCCCGGAAGGTGGCTGCTCAATGAAGCTATGGCCACTGCGTTTTCGTGTCCCACGTTCTGCTGGAAATGCACCAACGCCTTGGGAAACACGAACACGTCTCCCTTCTCCAACGTTTTAGAGAAAAACGTATTGTTAGTATCAATAAATCCCACAAAAAGATTGCCTTCCATTAGAAAAAGAACTTATGTTGCTCTTGGGTGAGTGTGAGAGAGATTTATTCCACCCACTGCATAGTCGATGCGGACCAACGATATTCCCAGTGTGTTGAGGCCACCTATCTGTCGAACATTCGCCGCCGTTACGTTGGATCCCACTGCATTGTTTGTGTTCCCCGGCTTCCCCAGACCCGCAAAGAAGAAATCATCCCCTGAAACTGCCTTTGGGTATTTGCACACAAACCCATTCAACAAAACTGCTCAATCAAGTTGTTAGTAACCGACCTACATATATACAGACACAAATAATAATGATTATGATTTTTAAAAACGCCATTATAAAAATTGACCTTTGCTTTGTTTGTCTGCAACGCAGAAATCTTGCAACGGATCGGGATCCGCTCCCATAACATGCTTGCTGTAACAACAGATCAACACAAAAACAACTAGGGTAAAGTAATACATGCGAGTACCCATTTTATTGAATAACAAATGCAATCGGAGAACAAGTAACAGTAGTGTGTGTTTAAGTCGTGTATTAGAAGTGGATTCATTGCTTTATATAGCCCAAGCTTGAAGTGGATCCATTTTTAACAAGTCAGTAATAAATAATTGATCTTCACCCGGTAAATATTCACTTGCGTGTAAGGTTATGAATTATACCTGACCTTCCTTGATCGGACGCGAACGTTTTAATTTTGAATCGGAAGTTTTTCCTTTTGCTTTCAGAAGTCAATCCTGAAATCGTAATATCTTAATTATGTTTGTGAAATGTATTTTTTAAAAACATAACATAATATAATTAAATTCATACTTTTATTATTAGTAATAAATTAAAAGATAAAATTAATAAAACTTTATTTTAAAATTATATATGTCAAAGTTTTAAAATACAAACCTTGTATTACTCCTTTAAAAAAGAAAAGAAAAAAGTAAATTGTTATAACACCCGAATCTTTGAATGGGTTCACCACCCAATAGTACAGAGAATACATATTTTAGAAAGTCAAACGGTCATATGCTACCAAAAGAGGAAATATTTTTGTGGTTCCGAATATATATATATATATATATATATATATATATATATATATATAAAATGTTAAGAAAGATCAATTTCCAAATATTTATAGTAAATGTTAAATTTGTTTATTGTTTAAATGTTTTGAAATTAATATATTTAAATTTTTAATAGATATGTGTTTAAGATTATGAAGAGTTAATAATAATTATTACATAAAATTAGTTTATTAATTATAAAAATACATTTAAAATATATAATTTTGGTATATTATTTTATATAACATAATGTATTTATATTAAAATATATCATTATAATGACAATTAATTTTTATATGTTTATGTAAATTGTTATTTGTTGTAAATAAATATATATGTTTGTAAAAAAAAATCAACTATTTCAAATAAAACATCAATTTTAATCATCAACAGTCATCAATTTTCATTGATTAGATAGGTGCTTCTTAAATTTCTTAGAAATTACTGAAGCTATTGTCGCTCTTCACTTTGACCTTATTGTTTGGAAATATTAGTTAATGCAATAAAGAGTCTTATTTTTTCTATAATAGTTTTGCTTGTGTTGTCCTTGTATATGGAGGTTTATCCATTACTAAGGCAAATATCTAAAATTCCTAATAATTTTCATAGATCTTTGACCAAAAAATTGCTAACATTTTTTGAAAATGTTTGTCTTAATCAATAACCTATATTTTGATACATCTTTTGACCTATAAATCTCATTTCATCAATCAAAATATACTCTTAAAATATTATCAAAAAATTTATTTGTGTAAGCCTTATATGATCTCCCTGTCATATATTGTTATGTTTTGTAAAGTAGTGCCTCATTTTCATCCTCCTTTTCTCAGTGAATATCAATATTTGTTCTAATAATACACTATGTATATCAATGATTATATTGAATTTGAACCCAATTTAGTTTTATTATTTCATCATCAAAGCCAATGTCAATCTCTATATCACGAAATAGTTTGTACAACAATAACTCTAACATGAAAATGTGCTAAATTTTTTAATTTCTTTGGTAAAGATGGTACAAAACTTTAGCCATACCCTCAAAATAGCCCCTATTTTTCATGGGCTCCACTTGTCACCTCTTCCAATTTTAAGTTTGAATATTCAATATTTAGTGACCTCAATGAGTGGTTCATGTTTTATTATGCAAGGTTTATATTTTTATCTAAGGAATTTGAGAGCTTATTTCATATTTTTTAATAGAAATAAGTGCGTTTAAGATTGACACATATATGCCAACAACATAAATTAAATAATATTTTTGGTTTTCTAATTTGATGTAATAGATCGATTAATTTTATACAATACTTTACCCAATAAAAACATGCACTAATAATATAGTTTCATATCACATCAAATGATCCAAAAAATAAAATTATGACATATTCTCCATATATTATATTAATTAAATTTATGTATTACAATGGTTAATTCTCAAAACATTTTATATACATATATTGTTGATGAATTTTGAGATTGATATCATATTATGCTATTCATTGCAAAATAGCTAAATTGAAGATGATCCTAGATCTATTACATCGATAGCATATCAAATATCATAATTTCTTTATATAGTTTATAGGTCCTTTATTTTGTTGGATATCTATTTATGTTTGTTAGTTTAACATTTCTATTAATCCCTTAGGTAAACTTAATCATATGTTAGAGCTAGATTATAGTCAAGTAATCTATATTATTTTATTTATATTATTTTATTTAAATAGATGTGATTAAAAATATTTTAAATAACAATCTTATTTAATATATATTTTATTTATATTAATAATTATAATATTCATTAATCTCTTATAAATTATATTGGAGCTCAATAATAACCATCAATATATGCCTATCATTGAAGGAATAAGTCTTTTATATTAGAGTTTTTTTTAAGTATCAAAGTTTCCATCTTATTTTGGATTATTGGATCATTTACGTTTGTGGAACGTGGAAAGAATTAGATTTTATCTTGGTTTCAATTATCATCATATTTTCTTTTTTTTGGGTTATTGAGCTCAGTTTATTATTTGAATGACGTTTTAGAAGATGGTGACCAAGGCTTATGGCAATCGTGCTTCCCTACATTCCCTATGTTAGTTACATGGTGTTGCTTCCTTCTTACACTCCTAGACTTCTATGGGAAGAAATTTTTTGTTTTTAATTTAGGGTTTTTTTTTAAACTTTTAAGCTTTGGTTATGTAATCTTCTTTCTTATATTTGACTAGTTAGATTTATAGTTATTTATAATTTTAACTTTTTGTCCATCTCCTTTTATTCTTTTGGAGACTTCTTTTATGTTTATTGGTTTAATATGGTAGTCAAATTATTTTTTAACCTTAGGGTAAGGGCCTATAATTATTTTATATATATATATATATATATATATATATATATATATATATATATATATTACTTCATATAAAAATATTGAAAATACATATTTAAAAATTTAGTATAAATTTTATTAAAATATAAATATTTAACTTAATTTTTAAATTGTTTTTGTGATGATTACAACACAACCTTCCATTTGTCATCAAGAGTGTTTGCCATGTCAATGTCTCTATTAAAAAGTTACCAAACCATTTTAACATTGTTATTGATTCTATAGTTCATAAAATATAATTGTTGAATGATTCCACTTGATTTTTATTGTTACATCTACAATAATAAAAGCGGTGCTTGGATACTAAATTACATTTTTAAAGATCCAAAATATAAACATGCTAAATGTCTATAGAATACTTTCCTTAAAATAATATTGTCTATAAAAAAAAATTCTTAAAAATAATCTTATTAAATAAATAGTTTAAAATTGTAAAATAAATGTTTTTATAACAATAAGATATAAGTTAGATTTGAACACTAAAAAAGTTTGAGTTTAATCAGTACTTATAAATTGGTGGGATTCACTCTTTATGAATTATAAAAAATTTATTTAAAAATATTAAATATTAAAAAACTGTAATTAATATTCCAATTAAAATCAACAAATTTATAAATATTAGATATATTTACCTATTCAAAATTATGGAAAATATCAAAATCCAATTACATATATACAAACAAAATCACAACTATCAACGAAATGATATATTTTAAATTTGGACATTGAAAATCATAGAAGTTGTTAAAATCCACTAGCATGTCTTTAAATGGAAACATAACTGTTATTTATAACTGATAAAATTAAATGATAACTCCACTATAATCCACCCATTAAATAAGTCGGTTCACTAATACGATGCATTTTTAATCTAAAGTTACGAGCAGCGAAGATCAAAGCTGAAACTTACAACTGATGCAACAAGTCGCCGTGTCTCATCATTCCAATTTCCACCCATACCCATTACACAAGGTGGAAGAATTTTTAGCACCATAATACTTTCAACACAAATTGGATAAAGATGTTGGATATGTTTTTTTTTTTAACTTCCTCAGCTTCTGGCATCTTCATTGTAAGTAGTTTTCTTTCATCAATGGATTATTTTTGGGGTGCCATAGACTCCGCCTCCCGACAGACATTGACTGTAAACAAGACATATGGTATTAATTGATAGATTTGATAGCCATATTTAGCTAGATAAAACTGTCTTGATATTGGTAAGTGGTTCTTTTTTGACTATTTTTATAGGGGAAACCTTTTAAGACCTATGGGGAGCAATGCCACTTGACGAGTTAGCTAGATAAAACTGTCATTTGTCGAATAATTTTTTGTGTCAAACAACTTGATGCAAGGCACAAGTACCCATGTCCCTCCACCCCAGTCCCAATAAATAAATACATTTATATTATATATGTTTTAATGTCCGCTACGCAAAGAGTGTCTTTAAAATCTTGAATGCAATTACTCATAGGATTTATTGTGCTTTATCTTGTTGCGTGCATATGATTCATAAATTTTTAATAATTATTATTATTTTTTTATATTTTTAGAGTCATCTATTCAAATTTAATATAATTATAGGTGTTATTATTCCAATACCTTGTACTATAGAAATGTTTTTTAGCATGGTCAATCCTTGAGGCCTCCAAATTAGGAGGAAGAGGGCATATTAGTTATGTGCATATGATTGATAAAATGTAATATTTATTATTATTTTTTTATATTTTTAGAGTCATCTATTCAATTTTAATATAAGTATAGGCGTTAGTATTCCAATACCTTGAACTATAGAAATGTTTTTTAGCATGGTCAATCCTGGAGGCCTCCAAATTAAGAGAAAGAGGGCATATTAGTTATGTGGTACCTTCAAAGGTTTTTCAAAATTAATTATATATTTTTTTCTTTGAGACAATAAAATAATATAAATAATATGTTATAGAGTATATAACACACACACATTTATATATATTAAATTATTTTAAATGAATTTTTATCATTATTTTTTTTTGGATTAATATGAATAAGATAAGAAAGTTGTTATCATATTAGCATGTGTTAAGTTACGGGTTTACAAAATGAACAAATCATCTAAATTACTTTAGGCCTAAAACAAAACTCATCGTTTAATTCCTTTTAATGGTTTCTTCCATTAATAAAGTTTCCATTAAAACTCTAATTCAAACCTAATTAAAATAATGGAACTATTGTTCATCCCATCACCTTAAGTTTCTATGTTAAATTATATTGAATCCTTTTAATTTTTAATTTTCCTACATAACAAATTGATTGAAATTTAATCGACCTTAATTAACTTATTGTCAATCGGATAGTTCAGTTGGGATCCACTTAAGATTACCTGTTTAAAATCATGTGATTTACCTTTCATTAATTATCTATTCGCAATCTACATACCCTCTACCAATTTCTTGCTCTCTCATGACGTTCAAGCTTGGTTGCAGTCTAGCACGACAGGTTACTCCCACATGGTGCATTCTTGCACATTCACAATGCTTGCACATGGTTTGCAAAAATCTTGGTTGTAAGGGTTTAAGCTCAATTCCACACAATGTGTTCTCGCATGCTCCCACTCTCACGATAAATAGATAAGTCTGTGTAGAGGTCGCTGTTTACGGGACTACGATACTATTGCATTATGTTACATGTTATGCTCTCATAGTTTCGCAATTATTCGTCAACACTGAGAAGATGTGAAGCAATCATCATTAGCTATGATGGCGATCACTTAATCTCGTGACATCACAATCACTCGCGAGACTAAGGTAGGGACCAATCATCATGAAGTTACAATTCAATCACATCTCACTATGTGTTAAAATTTCGTTGTCACGACTTTGTAAATGAATTTTCACCCAACCAAGAAAAGACACATATTCCGACTTCTGAAAGACTTAGATTTATCAAGTCTAAGTTATCGGCCAAGGCAAACATTGAGTCGGTCAAGAAAGGCAAGGCTAAAGGTTTACAACCTAAAGTATTTAAGCGAGAAGGTTTCCAAATCGAAAATGAAATGGAAAAGTATAAACGTGAACTATGTTATAAGGCTTTTAACAAACGAAAACTTGCCAACTCTTAAGGACGTGCAACAAGAAAGAGATTGGGTCTAACTCCTTTAGAACGCTTTCGTCCTTATGCTTTGAGTGGTAAATTTACAATTACTCGACAAAGGCTTTAGCTTTTAACTTGGTTTTCATGAGAAAGGGGACATTTCTGAAATGTTTAAAAATCCAACTATATTCAACCATGTTGATGTTGAATGAGCAGTGTCGGGCTCTCACTTCCAGTTCAATTTATTGTATTATTTAAGATATAATTTGTTTGGTGGAGGTCGATAGGGAAATTGAATAGATGTATCTCTTTCCTCTCACTTGTATATATATAGAGTGATTTTTTATTGATCAAGAAGAATAAGAAAGATAATTCATTGAAAAGCAAATTGCTATTCTTATTATTCAATATATAAGAGATATATTATTGTTGGGTTTTTACCTTCAAGTTGGAGAGTTTTCCCAGGGTATATTGTTGTGTTCATTGTTCATTATATTGCATTATGTGATTGTTTCAAATCTGATCATAAAACTAACATGGTATCAGAGCGGGTTTGAAGAAGATCGTGATAAGATTTGTCATTGCGGGGCAATACTCTATTGTTCTTCATATCTCACCACGACAATGACGTAATTGTGGGCATCATTGACACTGGAATATGGTCTAAGAGTGAAAGCTTCCATGAAGGAGGCCTAGCACTTGTTCCCCCAAAATGGAAGGGTGTGTGCCAAAGCGGTGTGATGTTCAATTCCTCGTACTGCAATAGGAAAATACTTGGATCTCGCTAATTCTTCAAAGGATATGAAGCAACGCATGGTCATCTTGATATAAGTGAATACAAATCAGTCAAGGATGACCACGGGCATGAAACACACACTGCTTCTACTGTTGTTGGATCTATTGTGTTGGTTGAATATTTTGTCGATTAGCATACTGATAAACAAAATAGGTCTGATTAGCCAAAGTAAGAAGATTAGTCATCCAATTGTGTAGGTTTACCACATCAGAAGGGGACTAATCTCTCCTCTCATCAAGGGGAGGTTCCTTATAGATATGCTAGATATATATAAACAAAAAAAATACTTAAGGGTAGGGCAAACCATCCATCTCTCTATCTTCAGAGATGATGTGTGCAAATCAAAGGAAAAACTCAAGGGAATTGATAGACAACACTCCTCTTCTTTCAGAAGTACTATTCAGCAAACCACAAGAATACTCTTGGTAGTAAATGCAAAATGTAGCTAAGGACGTAGTAACCAACAAATCAAGATGCAACACAAAGTCTCCACCTAAATTGTTCAAGAGTAAGATACGAAGGACAATGAGGGCAAAAAGTCATCCCAAGGTCCTTTACACAGAAATGAAAAGAAAACACACTAAAGGCAATTATGGGGGCACAAAGTCTCTCCATAGTTGACTCTTCAGGACACCTTCTTGACTATTTTCACTAATCCTGCTTGATGAATTAAAGGAACACAAAATATATTAAGGAAAAAGACATAAGAACAGTTTCCCCAACAACAAAGATATCGCAACACAAAGTCTGAAAAGTCCCTTGCTTTCTTATTCCAATAAAAAAATTTGATCAACAAACTGAGCTCAAAGTCTCAGTAATGCCTTTTAATTTGGGTAGAGTTTCGTTCTGATTGTCAAAAAAAGATCCATTTACAATAGAATAGAGTCCCTTATATAGCCACTTCAATAAGGACTTGAGAACAGTAGCACATCATGTGCATTGAAAACTGTAAGGAAGACAGGATAGAAACTAGGGGCATCTACCCATTTGTTTTTCTCAATGCAGAGAAACAAGTCATGCTTATTGAAATTTTGTGACTTTCAATGTCCACCTAGCGATTTGATCCTTCCTTCATCATTCCTCTTTTTCTAGTTAATTGAATCAGGTCCTAGATTCAATTTGGTATTTTGTTCTTTAGTCACTTTCTACTGGCCTTGGCCTTAAAGCCTGTGAATGCACTTGGGTATGTAGATTCAAAGGATCAATGACTATTTTATGAACTTTAAAATTGGCATTCGTGCGCTTGTCACTACATTTTTAATGGCTAGTTCACTATCTTGAATTTGACGTCTTCGGGCACGTCACCCCTTGGTACTTCTTCATCTTTTCTATTTGGTAGTTTCCTGAAAAGAACCTACCCTTTTGAGCCTTAAGAAATGATCCACTTTGGGTCGAGAAGAGCCCCCTGAAAATGTATCTACCCTTTGGGTGGTCTTTGAATGGCCTTCGGGCTTCTTATTTTACATTTTCTTGAAGGGAAGGTGACCCTTCAATTTGGTAGCTGAGAGTCATCCGCAAGGGCACTTGCCCTTCAAGGTCCTTCGACGGCCTTCGCCTTAGAAGTTTTTCATGGCCTTTTCCTTAGCGGATTATTTCTCAGGCTTTCTCCATAGGTATTTTCCCTGGGCTTTCTTTATGGGCAAATTCTCGTAGACAAAAAGTCCAGGGACAAATTCCTGTGGACAAAAAGTTCATGAAATTATTTCGATCACTTTGCCTTTGTAAAATCCTTCATGTTTTTTCCACCCGTGGCTTGTCTGAATTCTTTTAGACTTTTTGTCTGAAGGAATTCCTTCAAACAAAAGTCTGAAAAAATTAGACCTTTGTCTGCCTTAAACAAATTTTTTGAAAGAATTTATCTTTGCGATCTTCTTTGAAAATGACCCTTTCGAAGGTATTTTTGTCGACCGAGTGTCCTCCACAAAGGCACTTGTCCTTCAGGAGGCTTCTTTGAACTTTTGCATTTGAACCACTCCTTTGAACCGTTTGAGTGAACCACTTGGTTGAACCAAGCCGTTAAACACTTTGATTGAACCAAACATTGAACCAACCCATTGAACCACTCCATTGAACCGCTTCATTAAACTAAGTCGATGAACCATTCTGTTGAATCGTTTGATTGAACCGCAGCATTGAACTGCTTGGTTGAACCAAACATTGAACCAAGCTGATGAACCAAGCTTTGAACCATAATGGTTCAATCTGATGGTTCATGCCGATGGACCAATTGAATGAACCCACCTTTGAACCAAAAGACGTTGAACCAACTGTTGAACCAAGCTTTGGTTCAATGATTCAAACAAAGCCTTGAACCGATTGACAAACCATTTGATTGAAGCAAAGGATGAACCAAAACATTGAAACAAAGTGGATGAACTAACTAAACTTTCAACTCGTTGAACCTTTGAACCAAAGTGGTTGAATGGTTCAACAGTTCAAGCCTTCTTTGCTTAGATGCTTACCGATGAAGATTTTTAATTGAACCAAGGCACGAAACCAATCCCAAAAATGACCAAATGTTAGAAACTGATTATTTTGGTTGAACCCAACTGTGAACCATTTGTTCCTGTAGAAATGAACCTGCCTATAGAGTTCGTAGAAACCAAGTTTGTAGTTTTCTCTAACCTTGAAAGAGTCCATAGAAATTAACCTATGAAGCCCGTTGAACTTGGCATGCAGAGTCTATAGATTTCTCTTTCTGCTGAGTCCGTAGATTCAAGCCTGCAGAGTTCATAGATTTAAGCCTGCAAAGTTCATGGATTCTAGCTTGTAGAGTTCGTAGATTTATAATAAGCTTGAAAAATGAGGAATTTGAATGCACAGGACAAATTTCAAAAAGGGAAGAGACAATTTTGGTCTGTAGGACCAAAATAGTTCAAATGTTTGTCCCAAAAATGAGTGATATTTTTGGGGGATAATAGGTGGCTCCAGTTGCAAAACTTCTATCAATTGCAAAAAGAATTGAAATGAGTAGAATCCAGAATCTCCATTAACTTTATGTGTACCATTGGGCTATGGAGTCATGCTACCCAAAAATGGAAGGCATCAAAAAAGAAAACAAACAAAACAAAAGAGAATTAAAAATTGTATAAATATACATATATAGATGCAATCATCTGATACTTCAAGAGTTGAAGTGTTTCAGATGTTTCCCATTGTGAGGCAAAGAAAAGAGTTTGCCATCTTGATATTTTAATAGAAAGATATTTTCACCAATATGCTGATGACTTATAAATGGGCCTCTCCAAAGGGAGTAAAACTTTCCATGCATTCCCTTTGGTTCTCTCCTTTTGTCCCATAGCAGGACTTGATCCCCAATCTGGAAATCATGATTTTTGTCCTTCTAGTCAAAGAGTTTCTTTACTAGACTTTGATCAGTAGTAATTCTATCCACCACCATGGTTCTCTATTCCTCCAACTCAGTTAGGCACATGATTTTTTTATCAAGAGAGCTTTCATATGTCTGATCTTCAATTGTCTTTACCAATTTCAAGGCTTGCAATTATAAGGTGATTGGTATCTCAGCATTAATACCATAAAGAAGTTGAAAAGGAAACATACCAATTGTCCTCTTTGGTGTGATTCTATCTACCCATAGAGCATCAACCAATGCTTTATGCCATGTCCTTTGATTGTCATCTGCTAGCTTCTTGATAATAGTTACCAGGTTCTTATTGCTGGATTCAGCTTGTCCATTCTCTTGTGGAAAATAATTAGAAGAGTGAGAGAGTATAATTCCATAATGGAAATAGAACTATATAATCTCCTAGGAGGTGAAATAAGTTGCATTATCAGTCACAATTTTGATCAAAACTCCAAACTTGTGAATGATATTCTCTTTGAGGAAGTCGCATACAACTTTTGAAGTAGCATGCTTAGTTGGGATTGCTTCTACCCACTTGGTGAAATATTCAGTTGTTGTAAGGACATAATCATGTCTAGCACTTGAAGATGGGTTTATAGTCCCAATAAAATTAAGTCCCCATTACTAGAAAGGTTCTTTTATGATCACTAGCTTGAGAGGCATAGCAGCTAACTTGGGTCTTCCAACAAATTGTTGACAGAGTTCAGATTTTCTCACCCACTTATGTGTATCTTGGAAAAGAAGTGGCTAGTAATACCTAGCTCACAAAATCTTATGAGCAGTCATAGGAGAAAAAAAATTTCTCCACAGGCTAGATTATGAAAAGATTTCAAAAGTTGGCTTTGTTGCTCTTTGTCTACATAGCAAAGGAATACTCCATCTATGCTTCTCTTGTAGAAGCCATTGTTCTAAAGGATAAAATTGGTAGCTTTCAACTTGATAATCTTATTTTATTTGTAAGACAAATGACCAAGACATTCACCATAAGTAAGGAAATGAGCAATACTTGAATACCACTCATTGGTAGTGGAGACAAAAAGGACTATTGGAGTATCTTCCATTTCAGCTTCTTCATGTTGTGTATCTTCTAGCTTGTTGTTAGCAATTAATTGGCATAGGCCTTTACCCTTGACCAACTTTGTCAGCTTGATGTCTAGATCAAAATCTTGGATATTTGATATCCAATTACCTCTTTTCGTGCCAAACTCCTGCTGAGTTAATATAGACTTGACTATAGTGTCAGGAACTAAGCCAGTAGTGTGTGAATTCATAATATAGAAGCGAAAATGTTTGACTGCTTTCACCAATGCATAAACATGCCTCTCTAAATTTGAATAATTCATCTCATAAGTTTTGAGAGGGCAACTCATGAAAGAGATAAGAGATTCCATACCTTCCTTATTCTATTAAATAAGAATTATTGAAAGAGTTTGTTCAGATGCATAGCTGTATATGATGAAATCTTTGTTATAATCTAGACAAACCAAGGTAGGGGCATGAGCAATGGTATTCTTAATCTATTGAAATGCTGACTAGCCTTCTTTAGTCCAGCTGAAGATGGTCTTCCCTTTCATCATGTTCACAATGTGTTTAGTCTTCTCAGCAAATTCAGGGATGAATCTCTGTAAAATATTCACCTTTCTGAAGAAAGAATGAACATCATTTTTTCTTGTAAGAAAATTAAGCTCTTGAATAGACTTGAATCTATCTGAGTCAATATTTATGCCTTATTTTGACACAATGTGTCTAAGGAGTTTCCTCTCTATTACTATAAAAATAGACTTGTTGGGATTCAAGGAAATACCATTCTGGAGACAGTGCTCCAACACTTGTTGTAAGTGGCATACATAATCAGATTGACATTTTGAAAAGATAGTCAAGTCATCAATATATACCACTATGAATTTACCAATCTCATCTTTGAAATCTAGATCTATTGCTCTCTGAAAGGTAGCACCAGCATTTATCAAGCCAAAAGGCATTCTTCTATATGTAAATGTACCCCAAGCTGTGGTGAATGTAGTCTTGTGTTGGTCTGCTTCACCAACTTCAACTTGATTATATCTTGAGAAGCCATCCATCATTGATAATATATCTAAATCTGTCACTGTTTGAAGCACTTGATCCATAATTGGCAAAGGATAATTATCTTTCAAAGATGCTTGATTCAGATTCTTGAAATCTACACAAATACAAATTTTTCCATTCTTCTTCCTTACAGGCACTATGTTTCCAATCCATGTGGAATGATAGATTGGGAAGATGATTATAGTATTTAATATTTTTTATATCTCAGACAGAATAGTACCTGATATTTTTGGATTATACTGTCTAGATTTTTGCTTGTAGGGCATTGAGTCAGCCTTGAGAGGAATGTCATGGCAGATTTCATCAGGTCTGAGAGACTTCAGGTCTTCATAAGATTATGCTAAGACATCGATGTATTAACAGAGTAAAGTGGTGAACTTGAATCTTTCTTCATGGGTGTAGCACTTACCAATGTTGACAATCTTGGGATTTTCTTAAGTGGTCAGCTTTACTTGATCGAATCCCTAAGAGAAACTTGAGTCATTTTGCTATTGTTTGATGAATTTATCATGCTTGTCAAACAACTTCTCAAGAGAAACCAGGCCTATGGAAATTTTGTTTCTTTTTAGCTGTAAGAATTCTTCATTTATATCTAAACTAAATTCAGAGGCTGATTCATTTTTTTGAGATTCACTGCCTTCAAAATGTAGTTGATCAAAATTGTCTTTTAGTTCCAAGAAGGTAATGATTTGATGGTCATCATTGAATACGTGAAATTGATCAGCATTGTTAGGAACACTTGGTCTATAGAGCAGCTCAATAATATACATGTCTTCTTTGAAATCTAAATGAAGAACTAAGAAAGTTCCTGAAATAACAAATGCATCAGCTCTGTTATTAGACTCTTTGGATATGGAAGAAATGTTGAAAGCATCAAATCTTTCAATTTGGTTCCAAACTAGGTTGCAATAGTGGTGTAATCTCTCATTCTTGGTTTGGTAAAGATTTTTTACTTGACAAACCACTAATTCAGCATCCCCTTTAGCATGAAGAAACTTGATGCATTTTTTGTGAGCAGCCTTCATTCCAAGCAGCATAGATTCATATTCAGTTGTATTATTAGTGTTGCTAAATTGTAATTTGTAAGATGAAGGAAAGATATCTCCTTCAAGATTTATCAACACAATCCCAACTCCTAAACTAGTAGAGGAACAACTACCATAAAATTTCAATGTCCATATCTCATCTGATATTAATTGTTCTTTAGACCTTCCTTCATCAGAGATGGAGGATCCTTCTTCATCTGTATTACAACCTACTAGCACTTTTGTTGTTCTAGTTGAAATGATTTCTGAGTTGATCCTTTCAAGAATTATATCAGATGTTTCATGTACTTTATATGTAGATAGAAAATAGTTACCCATACCTATGGATTCAAAAAAATTTGAGCTTCAGGGGATGATGTCTGGGTGACCACATGTTTTGCCTCCTTTTTAAGGAGTAATCTCTTCATTATGCCTTGTATAGGGATCCTTGCCTCAGATAGATCCATGCTTAGTTCTCCTCCCACGTCCTTGCAAAAATTTTGTCCAAGAAAAATGCCATAAGATGTTGGGATGTCAGCCACCAAGATAGTCATCTTGATTCTCTTGTGTGGAAAGGCTACAAATGCAAATTCGGCTCTTTGATTTGCCCCAGCAATGGTACTTACTTGGTCTCTATAGAAAAATATCTCCCAAATGTCTTGGTCAGTGTGAGACCCAGAGACTCAGCTACTTTAGCAAGCATGACATTATCAAATGCACTTGAGTCTATAATATATTTACTCATCTTGTCGCCATTAATTAATAGGAAAACATAGAAAGGTTCTATTTTTCTAGGAGCAACTAGAAGAGTAATGACAAGATTATTTAGAATAGGCATCTTCTTTGGAGAATCAAGAGTTACCTTTTTAGCTTTTTGTCTTGTAGGGACGGTTTGGTTCTTGACATATTAGACCAACTTATTCAATTTATCAGGATTGGACTACAAATATTTGAATTCAGACATTTGTATTTTTTTCTTTTTGACATGATCAATTATGTCAAATGGTTAAATTGAGATAGGTACAGAGAAAGGTACTTCAATTTTTTTGGTTTTAGGAGGAATGGGAGGAGGGATAGTTTGCAAAATTAAAATAAAAGTGGAAGGCAAAATTGACGTACTTGTCTTTTAGGTGATCACTAGATCCTTTGACTAAAAAGGTAGAATGGTTCCACACTTAGAAATCATGACTCTTAGCTGAGGTTACTCTTCTATCTTCCCTTTATCATCTTGTTGGACTAATTGGTTCTTGGACCTGGTAAACACTGCATATGATCCATCAAAAGCTTTTCCTTTGCTTTTGAGTTCATTCTGGTAGTTTAGGAAACCAATGTGGGAGTCGCCAACATATTCTTCTTGATTGTCTTCAAGGAGGTCGATGTCATTTTCTTGATTCAATTCAAGCTGAAAAGAGAACTCTGATTCTGCTTCAAGATATCCCATTGCTGAATTAGTTGGAGGGGCTTCTAGGGTAAGTTTCTATTGCGGGTGAAGAAGGTGATTTTGTTGCCCTTGATTCCTAGCAGCATTTCCCTCATATGACTTATTTGGGAATGTCCTTCTGTATGAAGGAGCATAAGACATTCCTTGAGCCATTTGCTTTTTGAGAGAAAGCAACTCATTTGTTAATTTCTGCACCATTGAATATGTGGTGTTTGTAGATGAATATTCAAAAGATGATGAAGCTCTATTTCTATTTGGATCTCTTCTTATCTTCCCTGCTAATATGAGATCATCTTCTACCTTAGTGGTCAAATGTTGAGCTACAACAAGATCTATTTGACTAGCACGTCTCAAGAGAAAACTTACTTCAGGTAACTGAGAATTAATGAAGAAGCATTTGAGATTCTCATCTGTAGGTTGAGCAATTACAAGAATTATGTTTCTCAATCTATCAAATTTGGCTATGAAGTCTCTCATAAGCTCATAAGGCTCTTTCTTCATCTATATAAGTTGAGCCAAAAGTGCACGTGCATCTTTTACTAGTTTGAATCTAGCTTCAAACTTATCTTTGAGAGTATTCCAATCGGTTACTGACCGAATTTGTAGATGATAAAACCAATATGTAGTAGCACCTTTTAATGTCTCCATAAAAAGCTTGACTGCCACATCTTCAAATTCTACTCTGATTACTCCACAATCTATGCTGAAGGCTACAATGTGTTCATCAGGATGAACTTTCCCATCACCATAGAATTTGGGGAAATTCTTCCTTGAACTGCATGGAAGCTCATTTAGAGGTTGAGTAAGATTGAGAGGACCAAAAGCATTACCCTAGGGGCCTTGAACTACCATTATAGGATTATGAAAAGGAGAAATAACAAATCTTAGAGGGGTAATTATTGGCAAAGCTTTATCAATAGCAGAAGTGGATACTTCATCTAGCAATGGAGATCTGACTTTACTAGGAGGAAAATTCTTGGTTCATTAGAGATGAAATGGTGAAGGAAACAGATCAAAATCACTTTGTTGTACCAACTCGAATACAAGGTCAATGATACCTTTAACCCTTTGGCTTCGTGTATACATTCAATCTACCAGATTGTGAAATTACAAATGGAAAAGAATGGACCTTGCTTCAGTTTGTAGCTTGAGGCTTTAAATTGTGCATTCTTTCCAAGTTAGTGTGGAGGTGAATGGATAGATTATAAATGGATAATAGATATTATATCCCTAATGGAGTTGCCAAAAACTATTGGTTGAATATTTTGTCGATCAGTGTACTCATAAACAAAATAGGTCTGATCAGCCAAAGTAGGAAGATTACTCATCTAAACGTGTAGGTTTACCACATCAGAAGGGGAATAATCTCTCCTCTCATCAAGGGGAGGTTCCCTATATATATATATATATATATATATATATATATATATATATATATATATATATATATATATATATATAGAAAAAATACTAAAGGGTAGGACAAACCATCTATCTCTCTTTCTTTAGAGATGTTGTGTGCAAATCAAAGGAAAAACTGAAGGGAAATGATAGACAACACTCCTCCTCTTTCACAAGTACTACTCAGCAAACCATAAGAATACTCATGGTAGTAAATGAAAAATGTAGCAAAGGAAGTAGTAACCAGCAAATTGAGATGCAGCATAAAGTCTCCACCTGAATTGCTCAAGAGTAAGATATGAAGGATAATGAGGGCACAAAGTCATCCCAAGGTCCTTTACACAGAAATGAAAAGAAAACACACTAAAGGCAATTATGGGGGCACAAAGTCTCTCCACAATTGACTCTTTAGGACACCTTCCTAACTAATTTCACTAATCTTTGTTGTTGAATTAAAGGAATAGAAAATATATTAAGGAAAAAGACATAATAATAGTTTCCCCAACAACAAAGATATTACAACACAAAGTCTGAAAAGTCCCTTGCTTTCTTATTCCAATAACAAAATTTGATCAACAAACTAAGCTCAGAGTCTCAGTAATGCCTTTCAATTTGGGCAGAGTTTCATTCTGATTGTCAAAAAAAGATCCATTTACAATAAAAGAGAGTCCCTTATATAGCCACTTCAAGAAGGACTCAAGAACAATAACACATCATGTGCATTTAAAACTATTAGAAAGACAGGATGAGAATTAGGGGCATCTACCCATTTGTTTTTCTCAATACAAGGAAACAAGTCACGCTTATTGAAAGTTTACAACTTTCAATGTCCACTTGGCGATTTGATCCTTCCTTCATCATTCCTCCTTTTCTAGTTAATTGAATCAGGACCTAGATTCAATTTGCTATTCTTTTCTTTAGTCGCTTTCTAATGGACTTGGCCTTAAATCCTATGAATGCATTTGGGTCTGTAGATTCAAAGGATCAATAGCTATTTTATGAACTTTAAAATTGACGTTCACGTGCCTGTCACTACATTTTCAATGGCTAGTTCGTTGTCTTGAATTTGACATCTTCAGGCATGTCACCCCTAGGTCCTTCTTCAACTTTTCTATTCGGCACTTTCCTGAAAAGAACCTGCCCTTCCAGGCCTTAAAAAATGATCTACTTTGGGTTGAGAAGGCCCCCCCATAAAGGTATCTACCCTTCAAGTGGTCTTTGAATGGCCTTCGGGCTTCTTATTTTACATCTTCTCGAAGGCAAGGTAACCCTTCAATTTAGCAACCGAGAGTCCTCTACAAGGGCACCTGCCCTTTGGGGTCCTTTGGTGGCCTTCACCTTAGAAGTTTCTCATGGCCTTTTCCTTAGCAGACTGTTTCTTGAGCTTTCTCCACAGGTATTTTACCCGAGCTTTCTCTGTGGGAAAATTATCACAAACAAAAATCCTACAGAAATTTTTCACTGACAAAAAGTCCATGGAATTGTTCCGATCACTTTGGCTTTGTAAAATCCTTCGCATTTTTTCTGCCCGTAGCTTGTCTGAATTCTTTCAGACTTTTTGTCTGAAGGAATTCCTTCAGACAAAAGTCCAAAAGAATTATACCTTTGCCTACCTTAAACAAAATTTCCTAAAGAATTTAGCTTTGTGGTCTTCTTTGAGAATGACCCTTCCAAAGATACTTTTTTCGACCGAGTGCCCTCCGTAAAGGCACTTGTCCTTCAGGAGGCTTCTTTGAATTTTTTGCATTTGAACCGCTCCTTTGAACTATCTGAGTGAACCGCTTGGTTAAACCAAGATATTGAATCATTTGATTAAACCAAATGTTGAACCAATCCATTGAACCACTTCATTAAACCACTCCATTGAACCAAGTCGATGAACCATTCTGTTGAACTGTTTGATTTAACCATAGCATTGAACTACTTGGTTGAACCAAACATTGAACCAAGCCGATGAACCAAGCTGATGAACCAAGCTTTGAACCAAAATGGTTCAATTTGATGGTTCATGTTGATGGACCAATTAAATTACCCCACCTTTGACCCAGAAGATGTTGAACCAAGCTTTGGTTTGATGGTTCAAATGAAGCCTTGAACTGATTGACAAACCATTTGATTGAACCAAAGGATGAACCAAAGCATTGAAAAAAAGTGGATGAACCAACTGAACATTGAAATCATTGAACCTTTGAACCAAAGTGGTTCAATGGTTCAATGGTTCAAGCCTTCTTTGCTTAGATGCTTGTTGATGAAGATTTTTAATTGAACCAAGGCACTGAACCAATCCCAAAAATGACCAAGTGTTAAAATTGATTATTTTGGTTGAACGCACTTGTAAACCATTTGTTCCTATAGAAATGAACCTGCCTACAGAGTCTGTAGAAACTAAGTCTGTAGTTTTCTCTAACCTTGAAAGAGTCTATAGAAATTAACCTATGAAGCCCGTTGAACTTACCTTGCAGAGTTCGTAGATTTCTCTTCCTACTGAGTCTGTAGATTCAAGCCTATAGATTCCATAGATTTAAGCCTACAAAGTCCATAAATTCTAGCTTGCAATGTTTGTATATTTCTGAGAAGCTTGAAAAATTAGGAATTTGAATGTGCAGGACAAATTTTAGAAAGGAAAGAGACAATTTTGGTATGTAGGACCAAAATAGTTCAAATGTTGTCCCAAAAATGAGTGATATTTTTGGGCAAAAATAGGTTGTAATGGGCATAACTTTCTCTAGGTTTGCTAATGGAACCACCGTAGGGATGGCACCCCATGCCTGATTGGCCATGTATAAGGCCCTTTGGGGAGCAAAAGGAGATGGTGATGACAATGACATAGCTATCTCTATGGAGAAGGCTATGGCAGATGGCATGGATATACTCTCTTAGTCCCTTAGAGGATTTGACCAGCCATTACACAAGGATCCCCTTGCCATCATAGCATTTAAGGTGATGGAGAAGGGTGTATTTATTTCATCTGCAACATAGTACCTTGGATAACCACTATCAGTGCCAATAATATGGATAGACAATTCCTGAGGCCTGTCATATTGGCAACCTAGAGACCTATAAAAGTACCTCTTCTACTTATAAATCTAAAGCAGCAAGAAGATTTCCTTTGGTCTTTTTATCTCTCAATGAAAGCCCTAGGTATTGTTGTGCAGGGACTCTCCAATCCAATGTAGTGAAAGGAAAGATTGTGCTCTATGATGAAGAGGTTGATAATCCTTATCTTTTAGGGGTTTGGAGCTCATACAAATCAATTAGCATGGTGAAAGAAACTAGGGAAGTTGGAGTGATTTGTACTAACAATAAATACTCTAGAGCATAGGAGCCTACACTAATATGTACTTATCTACTTGAAATCAGAGTGAGTTTTTTAGCTGGACTAAAAATCAAGGCTTACATCAATAGCACTAGCAAGCCTACCAACATTATAAATCATGGAAACGATTGAGGTTCATGATTTGAAGCTAAGGACCTCATGGGAATAATAGAAGGCATGTTGATGTGGTAGCAACCCACATAAGTGTGAAAGCAACCAAGGCATTGAAAACTGCCGAGTAGCTATGTATTGAAGAAGGATGTAAATGTTGAAATAGATTGTGAGATGGTAGCAATAGACATCAATAAGTTGTATTAATGGTCATAAAATGGCATTCAATAATTAAGACTTTCACAAAGCTAAAAAGAGATCTATTGGGCATCATAGATAGTAGTATTTATTATTAAGAGGGGAGTATTGGAATTAATCACCAACTACATCTATCTCTAGCTGCCTCACCATGCCTATAATTAGAGTTAGATGTGAGAGCCTTTATAGGCTAATCACCTGTCCACTTCAGGCATTAGTACATGATTCTTCAAGCTTGTGTGATCTCTAACATCAAAGATTGGCTCACCTACACTTTCGAGTGCTACCTATCATGGAGAAGATGGTCACGAGTCTCCCAAAATTCTACCAAGAGCATGTAGGTACCTGCAAAGGTTGTGTCATGGAATCTAAAGAAGTTCTTGAGAGGTTCAAAGAGTTTAGAGCTCAGGTAGAGAACTTATCTAAGAAAAGAATCAAAGTTACGAGATCTAAAAATAGAGGGGAGTACACCTCTGAAGGATTCCATAAATTTTACATTGAAGTAGGAATTAAGAGGGAGTTCTGTGTCTCTTACAACCCTCAACATAATGGTGTTGTAGAAAGGCATAACAAATCTATTGTAGAAGCTGCCAAAGCTTTGACAACGAGTTCTTCTCTGTGAGAGAAGTTTGTGGTGAAATCCCTTGATAACGAGTTCTTCTCTGTGAGAGAAGTTTGAGATGAAATCCCTTGATAACGAGTTCTTCTTTATGAGAGAAGTTTGAGGTAAAATCCCTTGATAATGAGTTCTTATCTGTGAGAGAAGTTTGAGGTGAAATCCCTTGATAACGAGTTCTTCTTTATGAGAGAAGTTTGAGGTGCAATCCCTTGATAGCGAGTTCTTCTCTGTGAGAGAAGTTTGAGTTGAAATCCCTTGATAATGAGTTCTTCTCTATGAGAGAAGTTTGAGGTGAAATCCATTGATTATAAGTTTTTTTCTATGAGAGAAGTTCAAGGTGAAATCCCTTAATTCCACCCTTTAGGATAACCATGGTGGATGTCATGTAAAGTGATGAACACTTGTACATACTATACATTGTTGTAGCCATTGTGATTGACATCATGATGAGGTGATATGTCTTATGTAGCTAGAAGTATCCTCCCTAGCTGAGAGGGAGTGTTGATGTTCAAGGAGCAACATTGAGCTCTCACTTGTAGCCTAACTTATTTTATTATTTAAGACATAATTTGTTTGGTGGAGGCTGACAGGGAAATTGAAGAGATGTGTCTCTTTCCTCTCACTTGTATATATATAGAGTGATTTATCATTATTCAAGAAGAATAAGAAAGACAAATCATTGAAAAGTAGATTACTATTCTTATTATTCAATATATAAGAGATATATTATTGCTGGGTTTTTCCCTTCAAGTTAGAGGCTTTTTCTAGGGTATATTGTTGTGTTCATTGATCATTGTGTTGCATTTTCTGATTGTTTCAAATCTGATCATAAAATTAACAAACCATACTCATAGAGCTGGGCATAAATTGCATTAGTTGAGGTGAACACTATTTTAGGTGTTCAAGGCAAAGATTATTCAACATACAAAATAACAATAGAGGTCACTCCTAAATAGACTACACAAAATTTATTAAAGTCACACATCAGGCTAATGTGGCTTGATAAGGTAGACAACCAACAACCAGCACTTGTAGGATACATGTTTTAAGATAATGCAATTCATTTACAAGCACAACCTAAATGGTTTATGTAGTCTATTCCAAAGCCATTTATTAGTCTCATAGGGATAAACTGTTAGGATTCATTTTATATTATTCTGGGATTATTCTTTTTGCACTTAACCAATGGTAGGACATTAATTTGCATGCTGAAAAATGTTTATAGTTTTTCCAAAAGTAATAGCATGTTTTTTAACATTCTAAATAAAAAATATTCTTTCTTGTGTTTTAATTAGTGTAAAAAACTACATGTTAATACATACTTCATGTCTATTGAGACATTGAAATTATTTGCTCTATAAAGTCAAAATTTTGGTGCAATCAGAAATTTTCTTTAATTAATCACTACACCACTTTTTGATTTTTTAATAGTTTAATAAATTGCCATCATTGACCTCAAAAAGATAGCTCATACCATCGCTGGTACATTTATTGATTGCCCCTGACACTTGTTTCAAAGAGCTAGGTGCATTTCCCTATTGTCAAAACCCACAACACACGTCATAATTGTTGCACTTTCTGATATCCAAGTATCCATCTATACTAATAATCTAATGAAATATTTTGATCCTCTCAACACCAATCTTCATGATTTACCCACACTATTTATAGTGCAGGCATCTCTAGTAAATTATCATGTTTACTTGGTTGTAATTCTTTATGGCTACATCTTCGATCTTGGCAAAATACCTAAAAATTTTCATTCCTTTTACATTACATGTCCTTTCATTGTGAAAATTTTATTTGATTTTCCCTAATTCTATCTTCAATATTTTTTATAGTTACTAATATCACATTTCCCATAATGGTATGCACTTGACATGACATACACCCCTTGGTTTGCATGAAATATTACCTAGACTTGTATTGGGTGTCAAAATAAAATTAATTTAAAGATTTAAAAAATAAAATAAATAAATGGCTTTTTATTTTACTTTTTTAAAATGACTATTGGTTGGGGATTGATTCATAAACTCATCCTTCAAGTACTTAACTTTATCTGTTTGTCCTCCCAACATGCTTCAATGATTTAAATAACTCAAGCTTGGAATCAATTAAGGGCAGGGTTTAAAAAAAGCTCCATGTTGATATTCTCCTTATCATTCTTCCATATTTTATTATTCTTTCATGTTAATTCTATAATTTTACTAATGCCCTAGTTATTTAGTGGTTGAATTTATGGTAAATATTTTTATTTTGTACCTCCTTAGTGTCTGATCTTTGAGATACACTTGCTAGATTGGATTTATTTATGTGTTTTAACTCCAAAAAAAAAATAGGAACCAAAAAAACCAACTATATGAAGTAAATGATGTTCCTTCTCAGAATGAAGTCCCTAATAATGGTTACCTTTCCTGCATTGAAGGAATTTTCCATTTTTATGGCAGCCCTTAGTGATATCTATGAGCTTATAGCTCATACTTATAATGATAATTTGAACTAGACAATTTCTCCTCTTATCCAAAATTCTCATCTTGAGGGATCTCTTAGCAAACAATCCCTAAATGGCATAAAAATTTAAATATTTGAAAATTTAGCAGAATGTTTAGCAGTCTATACAATTCAGGCCTTTATATGTAATGCAGAGAGATTAATGTTGATATTGGTAATGATTAGGTTATTTTATATAATATAAAACAAAAACTTTTTCCTTCTGGATGAAGGTTTAATTTGGATCTATTTATCAGAATATGGTTGAAAATATAACTTTCATTTTCTTAGCTTGGACAATGTCCCAATGGACCAAATGTCTATTAAATTGGTGTTGGGTGCTAGGCCTCTTTCTTGCTAAATTATTAATATTTTTCTTATTGGTTTCCATGTCTCTATAGAGCTTTGTATTTTATAATAGTTGTTGGTTGACTTATATGTCCTTGTGGGATCATGATATACCCTTTTAATGGCTAGTCCCCACATACTTCTTGGTGTCTGTTTTGTTGTATACAATGATGACATGATCCCCTTCAACTTCTTTGATGTTCTAATGCCAATCCTACTCACCAATCATGTGACATTAAGCTCTATAATCACCCTACTATATTTTTTGATCTTCCTCATTCTTTATCTAATAAAGACCTACAAATTTTAATCCTTCTACTTATTAGTGAAGGACTTGATTGATTTTTCATATCATGCAAAATATCTTTTGGAGCTATTTTTCCTTGATAACTTTCTTGTGTATTGAGATTTACAAACATCTACTCCTGAGATTCACACAACGGGCTTACTTTCTAAATTTTGGTTAGACGACTTAACTTTGTCCCTACAATTTTACT
The DNA here is from genome assembly GCA_037957365.1 of Torreya grandis. NCBI lineage: Eukaryota > Viridiplantae > Streptophyta > Pinopsida > Cupressales > Taxaceae > Torreya > Torreya grandis. The sequence goes on along the minus strand of JARHVA010005253.1, from coordinate 426,322 downwards.
ACTGAGACTTAGTTGAAGTCATCTTAACTTGTTAAAGATTTAAAAAAATTGGAGTTTATTACTAAATATCTTATAAATTTATTGTTCCTCGATAAATATCTTATCTTATCTAGGGTTTAAAATCCACTTATATTGAAAAATGTGTATTAATATTCTAAAACACCTAATCTTGAGATTCACAAAATGGGCTCACTTGCTAAATTTTGGCTACACAACCTGACATTGCCTCTATAATTTTACCAGTGAGACTTAGCTAAATTTATCTTAACTTGTCAAAGTTAGAAAAAATTGTAGTTTATTTTAAGTCATGAGTGTTGAGAAACCTTTGGAGCACATGGAAATTATTTTACCTGGCACTCAATGAAATTTGGATTATTAAAAATACTTCAACTATTCAGAATTTCAAAATTTAAACCTTAATCTAGATTATATCCTAAAAACCATTATTTAAAATTTAGGGCCATAAATTTTATTAAATAAATTAAAAATTTATAAATATTATTATAATAGTCATCCCATCACTGTCCCCAAAACCTAGCAATTTTGGCTACATGACCTAACTTTGACCCTACAATTTTACTAGTGAAACTTAACCAAATTCATCTTAACTTATCAAAGTTAAAAAAAAAAAAAGGAGTCTAATTCAATTCATGAATGTTGAAAAACCTTTGGATCACATGGAAATGTTTTTACCTAGCACTCAACAAAATTTGGATTACTAAAATTACTTCAACTATTAATAATTTTAAAATTTTAACCTTAATCTTGAATGTATTCTAAAACCCATAATTTAAAGTTTTGGGCCCTAAACTTCATTGAATAATTTTGAAACTTATAAATATTATTTTTTATATATTATTTTAATATTCATCCCCTCAGTGTTCCCAAAACCTAGCAATTTATTTACCATTCTAGAAACCTCATTGACATGTCCTAATGTGCCCCCATCCCTAATACTTAAGTAACTATGTTTATTACCATGTCTGAAATAACATCTTTTTGAAGAACATGGTTTGAGTGCATCATAAATCATTTTACCATTCTTCAAGTGGATTATCAAATGTAAGGATTACTTTATCATTAGAGCATATAAGGACATGTCATATGGATTGTGGAAAGTATCTTGGTATGATCCTTTCTAATGTAGGGAACTAGACATTTATTCTAAAGTTATTAGAGCCAGTGGGTTCATGACAAGACATTTTTTATATTTATATTATGTTATATTTTATTGATATTCTTCTCTTATTATGTTTACTAAAATAACATTTATATCCTTTTATAACTAGTAATTATTATTGCTTGGCAACCAAGTTAAAATTTAAAAGGCATGCTCAACAAATGCTTTTATTGTTGTTTAGGAATGCCATTCTGGATCCCATGTCACTTGAGTAATATGATATTTAGTCCTTTACCTCAAGGGGGCTAGTCCCACTATGGTGCTTACTAGATATTATTCATGGTTGGTATATCATCCAATCCTACCTAGGTAGGTTCTAGTAGGATAGGATACCCCTGGGGCTATCCAAGAAAAACCAACATTCTAAAGTGCATAAATACATTTATTTATTTTTTGCTTTAACTTTAAAATAATTAATATTTAAAATAGTTATAAAGTATGGAGAAACCCTAAAAGGTACTGTAACATTCAACTCCAACTTAATTTTTTTAGGAAAAGTATTATGATTTAAACATGTTAGCTAAATTAATTTCTATTGATGAAAGAACATTTGTGTTTTTAATTATTTTATTTTCTAGGTAGGTATTATCAAAATAAGGTAAAGCTAAGGGAATTTATTTTGATGATATTAAGAAGTCTGTAGAGGAGAAAACATGAGGAATTACCATTGTAATATTACTTATTCTCGACATTTATGTTGTTTTATTGAACATAGGCTATTTGGTTTGATCACTCACAATCTACTAATTTATTTTACTGGCTTAATATGGCACATGTCTAGACTCTATTCTCCTCTCAATATATAATTTTTAGTTGTAACTTTATGTGTCTTTTATAAGTTCTAAATTGATGCCTTTGTTTCATCCCTTTTATTATAGACATTGATGCATTATTTTTCTTGTTATGATTCTTTGATTTCAAGCACATGTTTAGTATGAGACAGTGAAGTAACATTATGCATATGTAGATTACCCTGGGCATGCTGACTATGTGAAAGTAAGCTTCATGCATTTGACTACCTTATTTTAAACACTAGTTAGATTGTCTAAACATGTGAAATTTAGTGATTCATGTTGAGGATAATGAGAAATATTGTAGTTGTATAATAAGATGTATCATATATTGATAATGATTACATGTCATTAAAACTAATTTGTAGAAGGTAAAAATGTTATGTGTTCTTACTTAATTATTGTCCATGTGATTTTCTATGCTTGATCCCTACATTTATTATCATAAGCATTTTGAGACCTTTCTACTATTATTTAATAGTGAGATTCAATGGTTGAGCATTTTTAAAACATGGGAACCTTTGCGATCTGATGTGTAGGGTTCCCATCCTTGATCAATATTGCAAAATTTAACACATTTCAATGACATATTCACAAGTATTGGTGTCATTTTAAAAATGTGTTCCTTGGTTATTGTTTGGGAAAACCCTAAAAAATAATTTGAAAACTTTCATTTTATCTTAAGATACTTCTTTTCTTCCCACTTCTTGGTGTCTCAATTAACATTAGATTCTAACAAACTTTTATTCATATACATAGGTGTTGTCTTATCAAATAATCCATGTGTATCTTATATTGTAATATACTATCATAAGAATCTAAAATTATATGGATATTTTATTAGTATTTATTTAAATTAGCTCATTTGTAAATTGTTCCTTACGCTTAAAAATTACAAATGCTTCTAAATTTGTCCCAACCAATGACTTAAGTATCAAAGAATAGTTGTAAGAAAGTAGTGTATTTTATATACATGAATTAAATTCAGTGATGATAGCGTGATGTTGTTCATTGAGTCTATATAGTCTAGAATTTTTATGGAAATGGTGTTGTAAACCCTTTTAACTACATAGATCTCATAGAGAATGATACCTGCCATTGTTAATGTGCCATGCATTTATATTGAATTTATGTATTCTGTAATGGAAAAATTAATTAGCTACATGAAATTGGTATTCAACTGTGAATCAATTTTCAAACAACCAATTATTTGTTTAACAAAAGAATCAAGTTACATGTACATGTTCTTGAAATACTATGTCTTTTTAGACAATTTCCACAGTCCATCTCATTTTTTAATTGATTTTCCTTGTGGTTTCTTGGGTATGGATTTGATTATTTTCTCAATATAATTTGTGCCTTCCATCACAAGTAAACATTTTAAGGTGTGATTCATGTTTTAAAAAATTAAAGAAATGAGATTTTATTACGTAGATTACCAAGATGGTAAAATTTGCTATCTTTCTTCAAAATCCATTTGAAGTTTTGAATGATTATGAACAGTAAGATATTTGTTGTTAAACTAAATTAATAATTTATATTATCTAGCTTCCTTCATCTACTATGAATAACCTAAAATATACCAATACATCTCACCTAGACTGAGAAAGTTTTATGTTAATGTATACTTATTAATTAACCAACTAATTAACTAAAAAAGTGTGTACTACACTTATTTTAGTCCTTAATCCCCTATGATCAAATGTAATATGTCTAATCTTCATTCACTTATCAATTCATCTTATTATTGAAATAATCCATTGATTATTTTTTCCCATAGTTGATCCTTGTATTTTATTATGGTTCAACTTGAATTTCTAGAGAGATTTTCAAACCTTGACAATTTTTGGTCGTTCTAACTACTAACTTGACTTTCATTTGGTAAGTAAGACATTGAGAATTTGATCATATTTATTTTTTATAAACATATTCATCTATGACCTTTTGAAGATTGAAAAATGAAATGCATAAATGCAAATTAAGAAATAATGCATGTGCATAATGATCAATAATTCATTTTTATAGAAAAATACATGCCATTAACCAAGGCTACCTCCCATAGCATAGATGTCACTTTGCATGGAGAATACCTTTTTATAACTCATGCTTTTAAATACAATGTTGGAGACTAATTTTTTGATACATTTCAAGTCTTATTGCATTTTTGTTAGACATCGATAGAGCTTCATGTTGGAATTATAGAACATTTCTAGAATTGCTTAGAAAATAATGACCCTGATGCACTAAGATCTTTTCAACTCGAAATGGATCCTGAATAATTTACAAACTATATCAAGTACATTACATAGAGACATACTTTTTTTGAATGCAAATTTTAGCAACTTCATGTATACCTAACGGTGAACATGGCCTATGGGATGGTAGTTTCTATATAAATTAGTTTTCTAAATGGCGAGAGATTTTCATCTATTTTTGGTCTTTAACAAAGAATAAAAAATATTTCCACTTTAATGAAAACACAAATTTTCCTTCTTATTTGATATTTTTTCATGATCAAAATACTGTGTCAGGTTATTATGAACCTTTATAATATAAGGAATCAACGAAATACCAATACCCCTTAAGACAAATGCCTTTAATAAGAACCTGTGCTATGTTATCTCTTTATTGGGAAATAAATTCACTATAAATATATAACTAAGTAAATTGTCTAGAATTTTGGAAAACACATCTTGATATGGTGATAGCATATTTATTGCCATTTTATATTTTAAAAAAAATTCTTGTGATGTACACTCTTTGTGACGTTATGCAGCACAATCCTTTTGTAATGCAATTTTATATGTAGATGTTAAAGTGTATTATTGTTTGGAGTAAAATATAACAGAGAATGTTATCAAGAACATTCCAAATATTAGAAATTAGTAAACATACATGTTAAAATGGCTTCGATCTTTGATGAATGTGGAATAGAAGGTAACAAATTTTCTATTCAATGGATTTCATATTTATTAAAGCTAAAATCTTTCCTATGGTAACCGATCAACCAAGAGAGTCTCAAAATTTATAATGATAGTATCCAGCTAAGATCCATATACAAAATAATATTATTTTAAATAAATACATGTCATACACAATACTTGATAGTGAATAAACATAATGAGATACAAGTACATGATTTTTCTAATCACATATGCATACCAAAAAAAATAAATATCCAATCTTTGCTACAAACATTGAAAATGACATGTGAAAATGTCATGAACAGAAACTACAGGGATTTGTTACAAACATTAAAAATTGCATGTGCCAAGACCACAAACAAAAAATCTATCAAGAACCTTGACAGAAAAATAATACAAGTTTGTAATGGAAAAATAACTAACACTCCTATACATATTTATGCTCTTTTCAAATAATTGCATTTCAAACATAATATGAATCTTTTTAATGAAACTGAAAAAACACATGCAAACAATTACTTGTAAATTATAAAGCCATTTATAAAAAAAATATGAAAAGTATAACCAATCATTAAAAAATGCAACACTTCCTCGATTTTTAACACTTACTAATATTAGACCAAACCAACACATAAATTACATAATTATGCTATCGAACCATGAGGAAAGACTTGTCTCATTGAGAATTTCGTTTCCTCAAATAAGAGATATAGGCTAAAAAAGGCCACAACTTGGCCTAAAAGGTCCATTTATCAATGTACCATTAGATATCAACAAAATTTAGAAAACATTACCCAAATCCACATAAGAAAGGATAACAATTGCCATAGCTCTAAAATGATGATTAGAATACAAAAATGCATATCAGCAAGGAACCATTCACCTAAAAAAAATTGTGCAAGCATTGCAACAACTATGTACAAAAAAATTATATATTGCTCATAATGTGCAAACAAACTATGACTGGAAACCATTCATAGCTTCTAGTGTTATGGATGATTTAAATCACAATATTAATTCCAATGAATCTGAAACAAATATTAATAATAAACTAAATATGCCTTATGAGATAGATGAAACCTACTCTAATGACGTTTTATTTCATGGCTTTATAGAATAAGAATACATTACTACATTTCAAGATGAGGTAATTGCAATAGCATCAGCTAATTACAATCATCTACTTGGATTTTTTAAAGATAAAGACACAGAATAAATGAAATTTGTAACACTCTTGTTTGGTGATGCTCATGACGAAGATCTAATATGAGGATTCAGTTACCAAAAAGTTACACAATGGAAATTGTTACATGCTAATCGATAATTTTCATATCATTTTACCAATTTATTCTTTAAGGCAATACAATTAATCATATGTCAAGTTGGAAAGACTATGTGGGTTTGAATTTGAAAAGGCCAATTAAAGGGAAGAAAGATTTTAGCGAACGATGTCAAATACAAACCAAATATAGAAATAATTACTTAAATTCAAAATTGGATATGTAGATTTCAAAAAAATATGTATCTCTCTTAATTACATGAGATTAATATAAAAAAAATCCCTTTTCTATGATACACTAATTTGAACTGCCAACATTTTTGACTTCTACAAGTGTCAAACATTTTTGGTAACCATTGATGAATGCATTGAATCAACAATATCTAATATATAAAAAAAAAGTTATAGACTTGATGAATTCAATAAATCAAATGATGATTCATTCATTTTAAAAATAGATCCGATCACATGTACATGGAATTATAGACATCGCATCAATGCATTAAGATAAATGTTATAAAATGATGAATTATTACTAGGAAAAATCATAGATTAGTTTTGATTTATATAATTTAAACAATGAAGAAATTCTCATGATGATTGGTTAATATGGATAAAAGAATCACCAATATATAAAAATGATCAAATCTTAATAATTATATATTGTATATGCAAGTACATATTTTGTGACACTGATTTTCTAGAATAAGACATAACCAAATTGCATATACACCATCATATTAGTTGATATAGAAAAAATGGGGTATTTTAGATACAACTTCCAACAACTACCAATGTAAATTACAACAATACTTGAAGCTTTTGAGAAAACAAATTGATTTTGTAGAAATGGCATTAAATCAACTTTATTTCCTATTAAGCATAAACTAGTATATTGCTTCCAATGACTTTGACACTTTATTACAAGACCTTGAGATGGATATACATTAGTACATAACAATAATACAAATTATAATAAAATAACCTATAATTTTCCTCATGCACAAACCATTAGAGGTTTGGAGCAACAATTTCATAAAAAATATGCCATATTTATGGCAAGCCAATACAGATGCATAATTTATCCTGAATGTATATGTTATAAAAACATACTATAGATCATATATGACGAAGGTAAATTCAAAATTCACACATGATTTTAAGTAGATATAAAAACAAAATATAACAACAAACATAGATGACATTCACATGTTGTATAGACTTGTAAATGCAATACTAAAATATCAGCAAATGCCTACCCAACAAGCTATTCATTTGGTGCTAGCATTTACATTTTATTCTTATTAAAGGACATGTACTTTTATAAATACATATTTCCATAATGAGCACACTTTTAATTTAAAACCATCAATTACTCTTAGGCATGAACCAGGTGAATCCAAAAATGTAATATGTCAATCTCTTATAGACTATTACATTTCACGTGCTATCAACATCAACCATGTTTGCTTGGATAAAAAAATTTATTAGTACAAGAAAAATGGAAAGCCATTGAAAGCAAAAAACAACATAATACACTTTTTTAATTATAAAAAACATCTTGACATTAAAAACTATTATCATGAATGACTATTTCTATATGTATCATTTCATAAAACTAAAAATAGTCTGAAACAAGGTCTACAAATGTAGAAGAAAGCATATAATTTGCAAAACAATACCATAAAATTGAATGAGTCCATGTTTAAATATGATAATAAATTTGTTTGGGGTAACATGTAACATGTTTCTTGTCAACTTGAACTTCATACTAAAAATATATCTGATACTAAATTTCATTCAGTAGAAATAAAAAGCATGCAAGAGGACTATGATTTGTAAATGGACTTTCCATTACAAAGATTTATATAAAGAAAGTAAAGTTCAAAATAATTTGACATTAGACATCACCCATTGATTTATATAAATTTATAATACTACAATCATAGACATATGTTAAATGAAGAGAAAAAATCAATTGTTAAAAACATTCCCTATAAAAAAATGAATAAATAAAAATAAACCATTGTACTTATTTCTAACACGAGGCATGGGCACAAGTAAGACTTTTACAGAAAAATATATATTAAAGACGTTGGTTCCCTTTTATTATCAAACTATAGATATTGATCGCTACAAGCCAAAAGTTTTTATTTTTGCATACATAGGTAAGGTTATATACAATGCAGAAGGAGTAACATTGCATTCTAAATTGTTATTGCCCTTTAACAAGTCAAAATTGATTCCATTAAATAATGATGTCATGATGTGTTATCCAAACTATATAACTAATTAAACATAGTACTGATTGACAAAATTTCATTTATGAAGTAAGAATGTTATATTACATAGACAAGCAATTTTGTGTCATAATACATATACCCAATATGTACTTTGGCAATGTTGACATGGTATTCTAGTGGTAACTTTTATCAAATTCAAATTATAAACAATTGCATAATTTTTAAACACATAAAAATGAACAATAAACAAATTCCTTCTTTCTTCTAGTAAGAAAACATAAAATATTATCATCCACACCAAACAATGCATTAAAAGGATGAGATCTTTGTGTCAATACTAAACATAATATGCACATGCTCACATACAAACAATGATATTTAATATCTTAATAATAAATTCTTACATATAACACAAATGATCATTTATTTCCATATCTCATTTACTTAAATATTGATGTTGAGGCACATAATAACAAAATACTAAGACTTATTCCACACAAAGAAATTGTTATCCATGCAACAAAAAAAGAAAATGATGTGTATAACGAAAATCAAGGATATGCCAAATCCATATGTCTACCAACAAAAATCACTTTGAATCCCAATATATTAGTAGATTGTTTTTCTCTAAATTATAATATGCAAGATGGATTTGTCAATGGTTCATATGGTATATTTAAACTCTATACCAAAGAACATGACATTGACATTATTTAAGTAAAATTCATTGATGTCAACATTGGGAATTTTCAAAGAATGAAACATTTTCATACATTTTAAAGTAATATTGATTCAAATTAGACTCCTATTTTTTGAGTTTCAATTCTAGTTCACATGCCCATTTACAAATAAACATTTGATAATACGAGCTCAATTTCCAATAAAATTAGCTTGTGCATGTATTATAGATAGGTCACAAGGCGTTACCCTAGAAGGAGTTACATACAAAACACTTAGTGTATCAAGGCATGGATTTACATATACATCTCTTCCTCATGTAAAACCCATTGACTCATTAAATTTCTTAAGTCCACTTTCTAATAAAAACATTAGAGTTAAGAAGAAAATTTGCATTGAGATGTCACAATTAAAATTGAACTCTGAATGGGTGTTATAGCATTGTCTTAGATAAAATACATTTTTTTCATCTATTATCATATGTTCATTGAACACTAATAGTGTTCCTACACATCTTGAAGAAATTATCAATGATCATGACTTAATGAAATATGATATACTATGCTTATAAAAAACATGTATTGAATCTAATAATTCCACTAATCATATCCCAAATTTCATGGCTTGTAACTCAATACACAATGTACATGGAATAATGATATCTATATAGAGACATGTTATCACCTCAAATCCAATGCAATACACTACAAATCAAGTGGAAGCATTAATAATAGATGCCATGATATATTGACATGAATTTATAATTACTAATATCTATGCATCCCCTTCTACTTATGTCCTAGATATTATAAATGTTATTAAAAAAAATGTTAAATGCAAACACATCTAATGAAATCTATATAATATTACACTTTACACTTACATGTCCAATTCTAACAAATCAGCAATGCTACTCAAAAAACATATGTCAATTTCTAATATGCATTTTTTCCACAAAGACAAAAATAATAGCCAAAGAGTATCATAGACCATGTTTGGTCAAATAATTCAAAAGAACATATTCAAATCATAATAATAGAAACATATTGGACCAATCACAATGTCATTTTTCTAGTCATATACAAGAATGATTAATCATTAACATTAAGGAAAAAACCATTGTTACTACTTTTATTCGTATTCTATTGCTCACACATATTTAAAGTTCATTAATTACACTAATTGAAGAAACAAATTTAAAAATATATGTTGTTTCATCAAAATAAGCTAAATCAATGGATTCAAAATCCAATATCCTATAGGATAAAAAATCTAGAGAACAACTAGTGCTAGAGTCATCCAAGAGTAATCAAATAATATCTCCTCAACAATATATACAAAAATGGTAAATCTTATCGCTGAGATGGGGGTGCATTAGTAAAACAACTTGATTATTATATGCATCACCTAAGTTCAAATATTTGAGGTATTAGATGTTTGATTGTGTAGATTTCACTGGTATTGGCTGATTGTCGCTATATTGGTGGTATTTATCGGTTGTGGTGGTATTGTTGGTATTCATTGATTATGGAGGTATTGTTGGTATTAGCTAGTTATGGTCATATTGTTGGTATTGGTTGGTTATATCCATTGATGTAACCAGTTGTGATTCAGGTCAAAAAGGTTTGTACCTATATAAAAAATGGTAAATCTTAAACCAAATTTAGTTTTTTTGCATTATTTATCAAATAGCAGTATTTTGAAAAAATTCAAAACATGAAAAAAATTTACATACCTTGTTACAACATTTTCTAAAAAAATGCTTGCCTTTCATCACAACAACAGAACTAATTCCTTCATGCACAATACTAGATACTTGTTATTGTAAAGTTTTTACTATTTTTTAAGGAGATATTTTATTATTTATGGACCTACTCATATCACAAATCTAGATTCTCTAATTAAAGTAGATATATTTTATATTGACTTGGTTTTTGTTCATGGTTAAATGAATATAACAGTTAATACTATCAATAAATTGATAAAAAAAAAGTGAAACAAAAATAACTCCAAACAAAAGCATTCATATTTCAGAATTTTTGATCAAATAAAAAAATGTAAAAGAGGAGATGTTGCCTTTTGTATTTTGCTATCTGAAAAATCAAACATAAAAAAAAATACATATATTTAAAAAAAAATGAAAAATCACACCTGAGAGAGTAATTTCTAATGTTTTACACTTAAATGATTTATACTCAGTTGGCTCATTTGGAGCTTTGGTTACAAGATGAAAATAAACAAGTACATAGTTTAGTGTACATGTCAAAGATGGAGAAATAGAATGTAACACTACAATTGTAAGCCTAATTTATTTTTATATCTATTTTCCTTTCAATAATATTTTTTTCTACTTCTAACTTAACTACAACTATTTGCTTCTCAGGTTCAGCTCAATGAACAACATCAACAGTTGTGCCATGAGATACAAGCTCAATAAATGTCCCCAAAAAAATTAATATACAATTTCAAAAACATTATTCGTAAAGGCTAGAAAGGTTCTCAAACTTTTTGAGAAAATTGTGATTCTTTCATTGAACATTTGGTTGATTAATGCACCATGAAACATTTGCAAACAACTACAGTAACAAAAATTGAGGCATGTATTCATATTTGATCTTCTTATTTTGCTCACTAGCAATAATTTCAAGTTATATTTTCTTTTCTTATTTAATATTAACATCAATAGTCCAATGGAATTCTAAACCCAAAGATTATTTACATGGTTCCCTTCTAGTTAATATGCAATTCTTGAAAGCATAAAATTAAAATAATGGATGTTTATGGCAATGATTCTTTAAATTGTCTAAGCTACGCTACAAATTTAGGACTTTCCTATGCACACACATTAACATGTAATATTCATACAAAATATGTCAAAATTGAGTTCATATTTCATAAACCAATGCTTTAGAATTGGATATTATAACTAACATCAATATCATTTTAATAATACAATCAAGACATTTTTGCGACTATGTTTCTATTGCATAAATTCCATGTAAATGTGACATTCACAATTACAATGGATAATACTATTTCTGAAACTAAAAAATAATGGATCATGATTCCAAATCAATGAGTTGGTTACGTTTTTTCATTGCATAAAATTTTCTTACATTTATATAACTATTTTTTCATTTTACTACTACATGTCTTTCTTTCTTTGATTCTTCTTGTCTTCAGGACACATCCATACTTTGAAGTCACATAAATGACACTTTTTGAAATTTGATAATATAAATATATTTCCTAAGTCATTAGACATATAAAATATTTTTACTTTTCATAATGATTAAGAATTTACAAATTTAATATTTACACTGATATTGATATGATACATAATATTTTTCAAACACCATAATTATGTAAATATCAAAAACAATATATCTTACATCATTGTTCTTGTATGATTGTAATTGATGTTTTCAATTTATATGTATGTATATTATTGGTTCCTAGTTGTAGACCTCTCTAATATGGCCTTACACACATTAATTAAATACTAAACAATGATGAAAAAATATACTAGAATGTTATTTTAGCCGAGGGAGGGTTTCCATTAACATGTATTTTCCATTAACTTGAAAGAAAATATTACATACATCAATATTTCAAAATGTTTCCATTGGGATAAACATGGTAGATTTTCTCCACGTTGGATATGGGAGACATATATAAATGCTCTCATAGCTTGCTAATCGCTATATAATTTGTAATCAAGTTATCAAGAGAGGCAAAATACACACACAATAGAGATCCCAAAATTTGAAAGAGCCTATACTTGGAGAAGAATAAAGAGTAATAACAACCAATAAACTTTGAATAGAATACAAGCCTTCTATTTATACATTTTTCAAACCTTCAAATCTTGGAATGAGGGTTGGCTTTTTCAAAAGTGCAAAACACCCCTCCGATTTCTGTGAAGATAATCCCAACTAGAAAAAACTTTCTACTATGCCTAGAATCTTCATGTATTTATAAGGAAAAAGATTCATCTAACTGCCTCTACAAGAAATGATGAAGATTTACAACAAACACCTTGATTTCTTGGCTGGAGTTGCTTTCAAACAAGCTCAAAAGAGAATATTCATGGTGGAAAGCCAAAAAATATTGTCTTGTGCAAGTCTCTTGGAAATGCCCTTTGACCACATTCTTGCATAGCTAGAAACTCATGCAATTGGAGCGATTGCTTGGGGATATTCTAGATCCATGGATATTTGAGTAATATTTCCTTATATTTGCCCACCTAGATCTTGAAAACCTAAAATTTCTCTCCCATGTAGGAGCTTGGGAAAATGAAGAAAATTAAAATATAATAACTTAGATTTATTTCACCCTTTTTACTTTTTGGTTCTAAACTTGTATTTTCACACCTTTCAATTTGCACTTTTAATTTTTGAAAATTTTCCCTTTTACACTTTTAAATATTTACATTTGCATTTTTAAAATTTTGATATTTTGAAGCTTCCTCCATATTTCCTTTTTACTGCATAAATGCATTTTTCTCACTTTTCACCTTTTGGTGGAATCCCATTTTTTTAATGCAAATTTACACCGAATACAAATTACACGAAGTGCAATTTGCACCAAATGAAAATTTTCACCATGTGCAATTTACACCAAATGTAAATATGCACCAAATGCAAATATGCACTAAGTGCAATTTTCATGGTGCTTTTCCCACTCACATCTCCCTTTACAGTTGGTAGAATATGAAGATGGGGATACACTTTTCGCATTACACATTATGTTGGTGCAAAGTGTAAGTCAACTTCTCATCTCTGAGAAACTTCATTCCTCTTCCCTTCTTCAAAATCTAGACTTGCATATTTACTTTGCATATTGCACCATTAATTGGTGCAAAGTGCACATCGTCCTCCCAAGACTGATCTTTATGCCTTTTTCATTCAATTCGGATATTTTCAAGAATATCTCATGATGCACTTGGTTTAATTTAATATTTTTAATTTTTTCATGGTGTGTTTCCCAGTAAGACACTTAGGAGTTTGGGGTTCTCATATACACATTTTTGAGAAACATGCAAATTTCTTGATTCTCTCAATTTTCCATCCATGCAACCTAGTCTAGCAAAGCATGATATACATGATTTTTCACCAAAAGACATAACCTTTTCAAATTGATGCCTCAACACATCATTTTTTCTCTATTTGTATAATGAACTCAGATGTTGAACATTCAACAATGGATATCTTCACTGTACCATAGCCATTAAAAACCATCCAATTCCAATTTTATTTTGTTATGTATGCAATATTTGACAAATAAAAACCCATAAGTGGTAAAATACTATCAAGTAAGCAAGCACCTCTACAAACATTCATATGCACATGGGGTAATGTATCCACTTCTACTTATTTTAGAGATAACACTCATCATTGAAAATATTCATTACCCAGGCATGCACTCTTGTATATATTTCTCCCATGGGTTTTTGAAAATCCATTCCTACTTGTAACCCTTCACCATCTTATTTAACACTACTTTTTTTCCTCAATGTTGAGAAAAGCCATTTTGCTTTCAACCAGCTATGAAATTCAAACTATCCTAAGATTTAACATCAAGTTTGGCCAAAGAAATCCAACTAAACTATTGTAATTCTTCCTTGATTTATTTAGCTACAACATCCCAATATCGAAGAACATGACCCCATAGTCATTAGTCATCATTTTGAGGTTACATAGCTCATAATCGAGGCTAGTAATTCTATTATTCTCCTAAGTATTATCATTAGATGGATGATGCAGAGAATAATGATGGAATAAAAATGAAGAATAAGTTTCCATTTAAAAAAGCAAAACCATGATTTTTTCAAAAAACCATGTTGTGTAAAATTCAAAGGCACAATTTTCAATATTTTAAACTTTATGAATATTTCCTTGAAATCCATAAGCCTTTCACCTTTTCCCACTCATTTCATACTCTTTTTTCTTCATAGGATGTGGAACTGGGCGAGCATGTTGCACATTACACCAAATGTTCGTACAAAGTGCATCTCATCCTCCACCTCCCACCACTTAGCTTTTATGCCCTCCAAAGACTTTACACCACCACATGGACATTTACTTCATCGATGGTATCCCCATGGATATTTATATGTAGTCAACATGTTTATCTCTATTATGTTACATTTAATTTTTTAAGTGCTTCTTGGGCATGATTCACATTTATCTTTTGATGTTTACATTTCCACGAACTTTATCCACCACTCTGCACCCATTTTTCCTCCTTTGAAACATGGTGGGAGCATCATGATTCATTTTCACCCATTTTTAGATTGCATTTGATTGTTGGGTAGGTATAATGATGCATGGGTTCTAGTATGTTTTTTTTACCTTCTACATTCAATGTGTTAAGCTCCACATCATCATTACCTAGCTTTATTAGAAAACCTAATTGTGTTTCATTTAACGCCACCTAGATTTCATCTATCTTTAAGTGGCTACTCAATCTCCATTTCAAAAATGGCTAGTTTCATCCTCAATCATTGTTGCTTTATTAGGGCACATTTTTTGAGTCATAAAATGTTTAAAAAATTTCCCCTCAAGTCTCTGCTCTTCTTTTATCGTTTTCGACAAACCGACTCTACTCATGGAATCTGGAGCTACCAATGCACTTTACACTTTGCACATTTCTAGGTGCAAAGTACTTATAGGATTCCACCTCTTTCCATTTGATTTTATCTTTCATATAATTTATACCACTATTTGCACATGCTTATTACCTTCCACACTTCTATAGACTTCATGGTGCTATGCATAAGTGAATTTTACTCTTTGAAAACTTGATAGAACTCAACCCCCTCCTTTACACCAATTTGAAATTGATTTTTTTATATGGATTCTTGAAGGATTTTTAAGGCAATAGTGGAAAGTGGGTCAACATGTAGTTAATAGGTCAGCTCCTTACCAAGTACCTTACCTTACAACCATTTATTCTATAAACATAACATTTTTTATTTCATTGTCCATGGTGTGGACACTTTTTATGTTGAATTTACTCTTTTCCCATGAAAATACATGGTGAAAATAAGACCACTAGTAATAGATCTCATCTAGGGATGTACACCCCCCATGAGTGTGAAAAAAACTCTAAAAAAATTAGACCAGGTACGAATCCATTGGGATACAAAATTGAAACTTCAACAACTTAATCAACAGACACTCATGAAGGCTCAACAAAACATGGAAGACTAACTGAAATAGATTAGGAGGATCTAAAATGAACATGAAAAAACATACAATAATGTTGTATAAACATGGCCCAAAACAAATTGGTAACAAAACAATGACATAGTAGAATTGGAAAACTATATACTATACAATATGGTGCATAGATTATGGACTCATTCAAGTAAGTGCTTAAAATGTCTACCATTGACTGGTAGCTTTAATATTTCACCATCTAGGTCTCTTAAGAAAAAAGTTTGTTCCCCAATCTGATAGTCAATAGAATAGGGACCCATCCACAAGGCATCAAACTAGCCATGCTTGCCTTTCTCCTCATACGTGTTGTCCCAAAGTAAAACCAGATCACCTACTTTGAAGGTTATTAGAGTGACCTTTCTATGAAATATTTTATTCATATTCTCCTTGAACATGAGGTGTCTTTCATGAGCTTGTCTTTGAATTTCATCAAGCTCAACAATCTAGTTAACCATGATTTCATAGTGGTCGATTTTCTTGTCATCTTCTAGTTGTTACATGAGCTGATAGGTTGTAAACTAAAAATTCATAGGCTAAACTCCCTGATCTCCATAAATAATCTCAAAAGGGTTTATGTTTGTAGCTCTCTTAGGTATAATCCTATCAGTTCATAAGGTAAACTTTAGTTTTTCAACCCACCTCTTTTATTTGCTTCCAAAGTTTGTCTAATAATCTTGAGCAAGTTCTTATTACTTGATATTGCTTGCCCATTCCCTTGAGTATTTTAGTTGGAAGCATAAGTCATTTCAATCCCATAACATTTGCATAACTCTACCAAAGGTTTGTATTTGAAGCTCATGGCATTATTAGTAATTATCTTAATAGGTACACCAAATCTACATATAATCTGATTTAATAATTAATCCATGACTCCCTAGTGGGTTGGTCTCTTTGTAGGGATTGCTTTAACCCATTTGGTGAAGTAAACAGTTGTAACTATTATCCATATATTCCTAATGCATGACCAATCAATGATTTATCAAATGAAATCCATCCCCCATTATCTGAATGGGACTTCAATCATCACAAGCTACAAGGGAAGAGAACCTGAAGGTTTCATCGACCTAGTAAAACACTGACATTTTTCACACCTTTTGACTATCTAAACAACATATTTAAACAATGATGGTCACTAATAACCATATCTCAAAATTTTATGAACTATAACTTTAGGTGCAAAATGGCCACCACAAACTCCACTATGGAAGTCTTTAATCAGGACATCAGTATGTTCTTCTAAAATCCATATTAGGAGAACCCCATCTAGATTCTTCTATGTAAGTCCATTTTTAGTTAAGAGGTATTTTTGGGAGACAAGGTTGAGAGTTATCCTTTTATTCCTATCCAAGTTAGGGGGGAAATTATTATTTTACAAATAGTAAACAATATCCTTATACCATAGAGATGCATTAAATTAACTCAAGGAATCATCAACATTAAGAAAAAATATTGTTTACCTCAATATCTTGAAAATTGGTCTCAGGTATGAGCTTGGCTAGACCCATCCTCTTACTAACTTGGTGGTCTGGATATCCATATCATACTCTTGTAATATGTTTACCCACTTACACCTCTTACTAGATACTTCATTTTGAGTTAAAATCTCCTTCACCATGATGTACATGCCATAATCAGTAATATTTGAGCTTAGAATATTTATCCTAAACATTTTAATAGCCTTCAAAAGAGCAAAAGCATTTTTTCCATAATAGTGGATTTTAGTTCAAGACATTGCATATCTTTTCTAGATAAATATATGGGCTACTCATTACTATCTTCATTCTTTAGCAACATGACAATAATAGTATTGTATGATGCAAAAGAGAATACTTGGAATGGTCTTGTATAATCAGTACTAGTCAAGATAGGAGTAGACTTTAAAACTTCTTTGATATCATTAAATGCTTGCACTTCCCTCTCCTCCTATTTGATGGTTTGGAACTTCTTCAACATGGAAGTAATATGTAGAGTAATTTCTATAAAATTAGACATAAACCTTCATACAAAGTTGATTTGTCCAAAGAAAGACTGAATTCCTTTCTTGGATTATGGAATAGGCACTTTGTTAAAGGATTTGACCCTTTTGGGATCACTCATGACACCCATTTTGGATATCTATATGTCCAAGAAACATATCCTTTTATACTCCAAAGTGGCACTTCTTTGGATTGAGTGAAATTTTAAACTCCTTGCATCTGATTAGCACCTTTTCTAGATGATCCAAATGCTCTTTTCTTATTTTGGAGTACACTATAATATCATCTTGATACATAGTAGAAAAATGGTTAATTATCCCTACAAAATCAACATCCATAAATTGTTGGAACATTGCACCAACATTAATCAACCCAAAAGGCATCCCCATATATAAATAAGTGCCTCAAAGCATAGTGAATGTAGTCTTGAAACTCTCAGACTCCTTGACCATAACCTGGTTCTAACCTAATAATCCATCCAATGTGGATAACATTTCTAATCTGATAACACTTTACAATAGGTTGTCCATATTGGGCAAGGGATAATTATCCTTCAAAGAAACTTCGTTTAAATTATAGAAATCCACACACAAGTGGATTCACCATTCTTCTTTCACATAGGGACTAAATTTACAACCCATGATAAATACCTAATGGGATGAATGATACCACCATCCCTGAGCTTATTCAATTATTCATCCATATTGGTGGCCAAGATCGAGTTAATGGATCTTTGTTTCTTCCTAAAAGGTTTGCTATCAGGTTCCAATGGGATGATGTGCTAGAAAAAGTCTTCCCTATACACTTTCATCTTAGAATAAGACCATTCTAAGAAATCTTAGTACTTTCTTAATAACTACATGTAAGCTTTCTTCTCAGCTACACTTAAGTGAGTACAAAACCAACCATTCCTTGGATTTTCATGGACACCCAAGTTGCCCTCAGTTATGTGTTTTGAAATGATTGAGTCTCTCAACTTCATTGTATTAGCTCCATCAAAAGATGCTTCCAAACTAACTAGTCCTCTTGGGATAGTGTTTTTCTTTAGCTAAATTATGTCTTTTCCAAACAACGTCTCCTTCCCATCACTGACCTAAATAATAGATTCCAAGTCTATGAGATGATTATGGAACTTAGCTTCATTATTCGTAAACCTCTTAATCTATTCATCATCATCAAAGACTTGCGAATGATGAACATTGTCTAGGATTCAAGGCCTGACAAGCACTTCTACTTGATATTGAAAATAAGGTATCATATTTGCAATGTCAAATTGACCACCTAGCCCTATAAGTCTATCAAATTTTTAGTTGAAACTTCTATCATCATAACAAATATTGAATGCATAAAATAACTTAGCAAGTCCCAAAATTCATTATGATACTATTTCAGCCATTTATTTTCCATGGCAAAAGTACTATGGACTTTCTTTACCACCAACTTGGAATCACCCTCAACAATCAGTCAATTGATTCCATATTCATGGTCAATCCTTAGACCAAGCAAGAGTTCCTCATACTCAATATTATTTTTAGTGAACTAAAAAGAAATTTGAAAATAAAACATGAAACATTTATCATTAGGGAGCATAGAAGACAACCCCAACTCCATTTCCAATATTGGAGAAAGCCTTGTCAAAACATATCTTCCAAACTACACCTTCTTTATCAAGCTCAGTATCAAGAACAATAGACTATTCATTAGCATTCACATAACCAACAAAGTTACCCAATTCAAAATCCATGTACAATACTTCATTAAAAGCACATTTGGTATCTTTAATCACATGTAAAATCTTTGACCCTCTATAAAGTTTAACCATCTTACCCTTCAACCAAATGGTGGCATAAGAAATGTCTATTTACACACTCTCATCCCATTTACATGATAGCATCATCCGCCACTTAGGTGGGAAGTCCATGACCACCACATCCATATTTATATACTCACCTTGATGCACTACTAGCTATGCTACAAATCCTTTGACTTACCCAACAACTGGAACCTCTCATGAATCATTGTCATAACACTTGCCAAATGTTGATACAATCTTAACTTTCATCTCATTTATGACAACCAAGGGCATCACATTTAAATAAGTTATATATTAAAACATATAATTATGAACATTCAAATCATTGATCAAGAAATTAGTGTAAAATGTGTCCACATTCAACTGACTTTCTACAAGTAAAGTCACCAAATAGACCTCCGGAGCAGGCTCAAAACCCTCTTATGATTATTCATTACTTTATGGGGGTGTTTCGGTTAACTCAATTTCATTTAAAACTAACTTCTCACCAAATTCCAAATATTCAAATGCCCTCTTCCTATGTTCAGGTATTCATAATAATTCAACAAGCAGCACAATGGTTTCCAGTTGGCTTAACACATGGGCCATATCAAATATGTTATACTTAAGAAGAGGAGTACTTGGTGAAAGGCTAACAACACCTTTAGTTGGGATACAATCATTTAGAGTCTAAATTGGAATAGGATGAGATGTATTTTCACTATTAACAATAGCTTTCAAGGTTGTATTTTGTTTAACCTCATTCACATCCGTAGGGATATTAGACAAGATGGGCACTCTATTCTTAGCAGAAGCACACCGTGGCTTAGGAAATTGGGAAACGAGCACTGGTTTGAAAGTTTTAGAGGCTATTGTAGTTTTATTATCATTCTTATTATCATCCCCTACCTTGGGATTTGTAGCTACATTGTCTTAAGAAGCAACAACTTGATATTTTCTTCTCTAGTGATATTCTTTTTTTTGGGCAATTATTGCATTAATTAGAAACTATCTATCCTCAACTGATGGAATTTTTCCATGATAATTCTTAATCATCATGGATTGTAATAAATAAAAATCATAGATGGGTAATTCATATGCCTATGCCATACTAACATAGTAATAAAATTTAGGAATTGGGACACTTACATTTTCAATCACACTTTAGAATTGATTAACCCTAGTATCATTTAGTAATTTCATAGAGGTAGTTATATCACTTTGGTAGCTTTGATAATTGAACATCAAGATCTCATCACTATATGATGTAGACTCAAGTTCATCCACATATTCATCAATTGGATCAACCGTATCACATGGGGATGTGGAAGTAAACACTTGTCACACCAATAAATATCAATATCACAATCTACAACATTAGTCTTGGCATTTAATGAATCAGTCACTTCCTTTCCAACCCCATCTCTTTTTATTTCTATTTATTTTTTATTCACATGTAGGCCTCTTCCATTTATCATTATCTTGATTATAGAACATATGCCTTATTTATGATTGATTCAGATTTGGAGCCCATTTGTAATTGGTAAACACCTAAAGGACCCCATTTTCATCGCTTGCCATCTTATGTGACATTTATTTGATAGTAGAGGCCAAAGTTTTAATGGTCTCATAAATGTTGGTTGTCTTAGTGATTTGTACCTTTTCTAGATTAACTAGTTTTACATCAGCCTAATCCTTCATGGGATTTCCCATAGCCTTGATGTTATTCTCAATTTGGATGGACATATTGAACACCAATCGTAGGTTCATAGGTGCCTTGTCCTATAAGTAGTACTCAAAATTGTTGTCTAAATCATCATAGTATTTTATCAATCATACTATATCACTAGGCCTAATGCTCTAAAGCATTCACATTATATCCTTGTTGAACCTTGTGCTGAAATTGTACACGCACTCACTAGGAATCTTTTTGATGTTTTCAAACTCAGCCAAAAGAAATCTTGGATCAATCCTACCACCATATTGAATTTTGAAAACATTTTGAAGCTCTTCCCATGAATCAATGAATCCAATGAGAAGGTAATTAAACCATTCACAAATATCTTCAACTAGTGTGTGCACAAATAGCTTGATACACACATCCTCATACTTAACTTCAAAATCTTCAATAGTATTTTGAAAGGCTCTTAGGTGTTGATCACCACTCATTGCATTATTCTTTTGTAATTTTAGGAGACATTTCCTAACTTCATTTAGGACCTCATTAGGATAGCCTTGTATGTCATCAAAATTTATAGGCTTGAATCTGGGAAAGTAGAATATTGGACATGCATTCTTCTCTTGGTCTCTATGCCTCATGATTGGTTCAATAATAAATGGTAAAGGGATATGAGGGGGTGAATAAGGTAGACTTGGTGGATCAAACCTGGGAGGGGATTCAACTAGTTGAGATGGAGCTGGAAAATAATCAAGACTGTGTTTTAGAATTAGTGGAAGAGTTGTGATAGTCCACAATAATGGGGATTTCAACAAAAATCTCAAGATTATCAAAATATTGGCAATCAAGATATTTCCTAATAGCTGAACTTTGCCCTTCAACATGTATAAAAACGTGTCTCCCTCTTCTTTGGTGCAAACTTAGGGACAAGACAAGCCTTTTGAATGAGTCACTTTTAAATGATGATCTTAATCTTTCCATCTTTTCAAGAAATAAAATTTAAAATTGAAATGGATATATTCAAAATAGGCAATGATATTCTTTGAAACTAGGTGATAAAATTAGAATCAACGCTAGAACGAAAATTATAGAATGTAACAATTCATAAACTAGTTGTGATATAAGATGAAATTATACTTTGCTAAGTTTGATAATGAGATAATAGCACAAAGACACTAAAATTTATAAAATTATGTTCGTAAGGGAAAATACACCTTTCAACATGAAATACGTACATCTCTTTACAATAAACACAATAGTAGTCAAACTATCAAACCTTAAAACTTCCTGGCACATCTCCAATAGAGTATTGCAGCATTAATAGTTGAAGATAGATGAATGTACTAACAATAGAGAACTTAAAAAGGTAAAATAATTTCAGCTCTCTTCAAAAGTCCCTAATAATGTGGGTGACAAGAATTATTCCCAAGCAATGATGCCAAAGGAGTGTTGGTCCCTACCTATATACCTCTCTAATATGGCCTTGCACGCTTGAAGCAAATGGGAAACAATGATGAGAAAACCTACAAGAATGTGATTGTATCCAAGGGAGGGTTTAGCATCAAGAATGGACTAGATTGGAGAAAATGACTAAGAGGCACCTATAAAGAATATGGTTAGATCCCTACTACTTTTGGCTTTGCCTAAACCAAAGTGAGAGAACCTATGGGCTAACTTGCTCAAATGGATGGATTTTACACTTCAATATCCATGAGGATTCTTGGCATAAGAGGGAAATATGACCAAAGTATAACCAAGTTTACACAATTCAACGATGAAGGTTTGTCACACGAGATTGTTGCAAAATAATCTTTTCTATAAAACATTCAACAACACGGGCTGAATGGAAAATTGTAACACTAGGATTTCAAGTGTAAACTGCAAAAATATTTCAAATATGAAATATCTTATGTGTTTGTATGGAAAATAACATTTATGGTATGCAAAGGGTGTGTTAAATGTAGAGTAGAATAGGGTAGGACAATTTGTTAGTTATAAAAATGAGGGTGGTGTGCTTGTGGTTTTCAAATAGCAGGGTTTATTTTAACATACATGACACCACCTATTACAAAGATGTAGGAAAACTAGAATGCAAGCAATGGAAAATACAAGGATATATTTTGCATCCATTGGCACTAATACAATACAGATACCCAAATAACCCTCGAGACCCTAGAACATAAATTGAAACTATAATCTCAAGTGCATTCTCATGTTAAATCTATGACCCAGGTGCCCTCATGTGGTATTAAAAAAAAATTCAAATTTCTATGTAAAAATGGGTTTATAACCCAAATTTATGCCCAAAATGATAACCAGTAGTGAACACAAAACTAGATGTCCAATCATCACATGTAAAACATCTCATTACATTTCATTAACAAGATACAATAAAAAGCCACATGTATTTTCCATTAACTTGAAATAGATTATTACACACATCCATGTTTTAACATGCTACCATGGGGACAATCTTGGTGGATTTTCTCCATGTTGGATAGGGGAGACATATAGAAATAATCTAAGAGCTTTCTAATGGTTGTTCAAGGTACAACCAACTTAGCAATAGAGGCAGAATACACATACAATACGATGTATTTTTAATCTCAAGTTATGAGCAATGAATATCAAAGCTAAAACTTACAATTGATGCAACAAGTCGCCGTGTCTCATCCTTCTATTTTCCACCCATATCCATTACACAAGGGGTAAGAATTTTTTTCACCATAATACTTTCGACACAAATTAGATAAAGATGTTGAATATGTTTTTTTTTCTTCGTCAGCTTTTGTCATCTTTGTTGTAAGTAGTTTTCTTTCATCAATGGAGTTTCTTTTGGTGCCATAAAACACGCCCCCCACCCCAACAAACATTGACCATAAATAAGACATATTGCATTAATTGATATATTTAACTAGATAAAACTTTCATTTGCCAAATAATTTTTTGTGTGAAAAAACTAGATGCAAGCCAAAAATACCCATGTCCCTCCACCCCGGTCCCAATATATAAATATATCGATACTATATATGTTTTATTATCCACTACATGAGGAGTTACTTTAAAATATTGAATCCAATTACTCATAGGATTCAGTGTGCTTTATCTTGTTGCATGCATATGATTGATAAAATTTTAATATTTATTAATTTATTTTTAATCTTTTTAGAGTCATATATTCAAATTTAATATAATTATAGGCATTAGTCTTCCAATTCCTTGTACTATAGAAATGTTTTTTAACATGGCCAATCCTTGAGGCCTCCAAATTAAGAGGAAGAGGACATATTAGTTATGTGGTAGCTTCAAAGGTTATTCAAAATTAGTAATATATTTTTTCCTTGAGACAATAAAATAATATAAATAATATGTTATAGAGAGTGTGTGTGTGTGTGTGTGTGTGTGTGTGTGTCTATATATATATATATATATATATATATATATATATATATATATATATATAATTGATTTAAATGAATTTTCATGATTAATTTTATTGGATTAATATGGATAAGATAAGAAAGTTGTGATAATATTTGCATGTGTTTAGCTATGGGTCCACAAAACAACAAATCATCTAAGCTACTTTAGGCCTAAAATAATGCTCATTGTTTAATTCCTTTTAATGGTTTCTTCCATTAATAACTTTTCCATTAAGACTATAACTCAAACCTAATTAAAATAATGGAACTATAGTTCATCACATCACCTTAGGCATCTATGTTAAATTAAATTGAATCCTTTTAATTTTTAATTTTCCTACACCACAAATTGATTGAAATTTAATCAACCTTAATTAACTTGTTGTCAATCAGGGAATTGAGTTGGGATCCACTTAAGATTACCTATTTATAATCATCTGATTTACCCTTCATTAATTATCTATTCAGAATCTACATACCTATTGTCAACATGGAGTTACATCCTAAATCGAAGACATGCTGAAATGGCTAATCTTATCTCCAGTTGAAACAGTGGAATCTTCTCATGAGGGTGGGTTCATCAATGGTGAGAAGAACCTATAGCAAAGGTTGGTTCCTATAATATGTATCAATGAGGATCTCCACTCTGTGTTGTGGACTACCATAGAATAGGGATAAAGAAACTTGAAGGGAAATTTCCTACCTAATGATGGTCATACATAAAAATATTGATCCACTCTACTTAAAACCTTAACCACTGAATCAAACAAGGGAAAAGGAAGACCTTTTATTTCAATTGATCACTATGCATAAGTATTTCATGAGAAGGTTTGATCTAATGACAAAAATGTAAGGAAAAAATAATTAATAAAGGTCTGGTACAAGACACTTTATATCCACCTAACATCTACTTATAGCTTCAATAAAAGACAAATAAAACACTGAACATGACTTGTAAAGCATGATAAGCTAGCAACTAGATATGAATCAAAATTTGGGAAGGGAGAGAAATCTACCATGTATGAAAATTGTTGAATGAATGTACACTATGCCATCACTTGAAATCTGAAATTATAGTCCTTATATTTGTTAAAAAAGGTTATACATCTCACCAATAGTAGAGTCTGGTCTTACCAAGAGAGGGATGTATTTTACAAGACTAAAAATATATTAATATAAAAAATTATAAAAAGCCAAGAGATTGGCATTGGAAATAGGAGAGAATGTTAATTCTTCATTATCCCAAGTCCAAATTACATTTCATGAGTCTTCCAAATTTATGTTTCCTTGGATTATACCTAGTTGTCTTGCATGAAGAATCCTTGGCATTGAAAATGAAGAAGAAGACAAGCTTTGGATGCATAAAATCTAGGAATAGATGTCTTGACTTGAAAACCAATCAACTCTAAAACAAGAGAAGTTAAATTCACTCTAACTACTAGAATGATTGAAAGTCTCCCTTTCGGATGAAACCAATGAAAATTCAAATTTAAAAATTACATTTGAGCCATTGGAACGTTTCAAGATTTGAGAGTACATGCATGGAATTTTTGATTGTTTTAAATGTTCAATGCTATTCTCATTCATCATGCAAAATAACTCTATTTTCGTAACTGAAGCGTGCTAGCTTTCTTTAATGCATTCACTTCATTGGAGTCACTCACATTAGTCTATGCATGATATTTGTTTATCCTACCTTTATCTTTATTATGCATTTGTCTTGCTTCTTTTTCATGTTTATGTCCATGTTTAGTTCTACTTTAATCTTTCCTTATGCCTCTATGTTTGCTTTTGTCTTACTTCTTGTTAAGTTCTAGCTTAGTCCTATTTGTGCTTATGTCTTTGTTTATGCTATTGATCATGTTCAGTTATACTTCTTATTTTCTCTAGTGTTTCCCATGTTCTACCTTAACTCAGGATTCAGGTTTTTTTTTAGTTTTCATCTTTCAGACAATTTTTTTGAAGGACTCTCTATCTCTTCTCTTTCTTGGGCTGAGAATTTCTTTTGCTCTTTTCTAACCTTTTCTTACACCCTTATCTTATTTGTTGGGTTTTTTCTCCCTTCCAAATTATCTTTGGATCTCAACTTCTATGCTATAAACTACCTAGGAAAAAAGGAAGAAAGAACTAGCAAAAAAATTTTAGCTAAAGTAGTGATACACCTAATTTACTTGATCCACTCAAATCTAGATTTTAAGAACATTGATTCAAATAAGAAAGAGGTAGAACTCTAACTCCAGTTGATCAATACACATAAGTATTTCACAAAAAGGTTCTATCTAATGATCTAAGTTTGAGGGAAATATAGAAATAGGCCTAAATAAAGGCACTAAAACACCACTAATATCATCTATAAACTTAGTAAAAAATAATCTAACATAGAACATGACCTGCGTAAATTACCAACTAGTAAGTAGGTAAAAATCTAGATTTAACAAAATATAATTAAATCTATCACTTAGACAGATCTATAATAATACCACACTATACCGATTGCTGAAAATTGAAAAAACATAGTCCTCTTCTTATTGATTCTAAAAAAATGTTACAACACAAACTTTGGTAGAAGATTGCTTGCCAAAAAAGCAATTTTTTTTTACAAGGTTGAAAAGTCATTAATATAGAAAATTATAAAAACCCAATATATTTGCATTGGAAAATAGAGAGGGGGTAAACTCAAACCAACTCAACCTTTCCAAAAATCTATTTTGTCTTGCATGAAATTTTCTTGAAATGAAAAAGACGGTGGATAATTTTGGGAATTCAAACTTTTATCATGCAAATATGTTGCACCCACCTCTAAATATGGACTTCCTCTTGAGTTTTTGGATCATTTGAAAGCATAAGATAAATAAGAGAATGCATGAAATCAATGCCATCCTAAAATTAGAACTCTAATTGAAACATTGAAAGCTAAGTTGGAATGTTTGAAAGCATGAGTTGATTTGGAGATGAGCTTGAATTCAACAACCAGTCAACGGAAGCTCTGACCAGTCAACCAAAAATAACATTTGCTTGCATGTATTTTCATTTCATTTCAGTTTGTTTATTCATGTCTATTTTTTATGTAATTTTATTCTCTGTCTAAGTCCAATTATTCCTTTAGAATTTTGTCTTACATTTGTTTGGATTTCCTTCAGTGTATCTCCTATGACTCATCTTTTACCTATTGACTTTATGATCATCCCCTATTTCTTTTAGGATTCTTTGATGTCTCATTTCCTTAAACTTTTTATTTTTATCTTTATTTTTTTCCTATTTCTTTTAGAGTTTTCATTTCCTAACCTTCAAACTTTTATGTTATCACCCATGGCTATGTCATTTCCTTTTTTGTGGATTTCTTGTTAAGTCACTCAGATTATTATGTTTGTAATTTTTCTAAAGGATGTCCTCCCATAAAGATCCTTTTGCCTTTGCTTATATTTTCTTCATGTTTTATGTCTTTCAATTTCCTTTGAACTTTTATCTTAAGTCACTCAAGATTTTTGAAAACGTCATTTTCAAAGGGTACATTTCCCTTCATATTTTTTAATTTATCCTTTGAAATTTTTGAAAGAATTTTGTCTAATTCTATTTGTTTGTTCTTTAATGTCTGTAAATTAGGATTCTTCACTACTTGTTACTTATAAAAAGAGATAAGTAATTCACCTTGAGAAACTTGAAATGCACTATCCTAAGTAATTCATGTTTCTAAACCTAAATTAGTTCTATTGATAAAATTTGCATAAGCAAAGCAGTTCACAAAACCTATTTTGCACTGTCAAGAGTAATTCAAGTTTTCTAACCTGGATTACTTCACCTCAGCAGTTTCAACTACTGATTACTCATAAAGTGAGATAAGTTGTGTCTATTGTAAAACCCAAAGACTTCTCCTTCCAAAAACCTAAAGTCCTCTGCTATGTAAAACCCAAAGTCTTGCTTGAATTCCCACCCTCTCACACTTAGGAAATTTTTTGATATGTAGGCCAAAAAACGGCCAACAATACTGCCTACAAATTTCTTGCTCTCTCTTAATTTTTAAGCTTGGTTGCAAGCTAACATGATGGGTTAATCCCACATGGCACATTCTTGTACCTTCACAATTATTACACATGGTTTGCAATAATCTTGGTTGTAGGGGTTTAATCTCAATGCCACATAGTGTGTTCTCAAATACTCCCACTCTCACGATAAATAGATAAGTCTTTGTAGAGGTCACTATTTGTGGGACTACAATACTATTGTAGTATGTTACATGTCATGCTCTTGTAGCTTTGTAATTATTCATCAACACTAAGAAGATGTGAATTAATCTCCTTGGCTATGATCATGATCACTTAATCTCATTACTTCACAATCACTCATGAGACTAAGGTAAGGACCAATCATCATGGAGTTACAATTTAGTCACATCTCACTATGTGCTATAAATTCATTTCCATGACATTGTAAATGAATTTTCACCCAACTAACAAAATAAACATATTCTGACTTCTGAAAGATTTAGATTTATCAACTCTAAATTTATCGGCTAAGGCAAAGATTGATTCGGTCAAGAAAGGAAAGGATAGAGGTTGAAAACCTAACGTTTTTAAGTGAGAAGGTTTCCAAACCAAAAATTAAATGGGAACTATGTTATAAGGCTTTTAACAAATGAAAACTTGATAACTCTTAAGGGCATGCAACAAGAAAGAGACTGGGTCTAAATCCTTTAGAATGCTTTTGTCCTTATGCTCTAAGTGGTAAATTTACAATAATTTGACAAAGGCTCTAGCCTTTAACTTGGATTTCATGAGAATGGGGATATTTTTGAAATGTTCAAAAATCCAACCATACTCAACCACACTCATAGAGATAGGCACAAATTACATAATTCAAGGTGAACATTATTTTAGATGTTCAAGTCAAATATTATTCAACATACAAAATAACAATAGAGGTCACTCCTAACTGGACTGCACAAAATTTATTAAAGTCTCACGTTAGGCTAATGTGGCTTGATATGGTAGCCTACCAACAACTAGCACTTATAGGATACATGTTTTAAGATATTACAATTCATTTACAAGAAAAATCTAAATGGTTTATGTAGTCTATTCTAAATCCATTTATTAGTCTAAAAGGGATAAACTATTAGGATTCATTTTACATTATCCTCAGATTATTCTTTTTGACCTTAACCAATGGCATGACATTAATTTGCATCTTGAAAAATGTTTATAGTTTTTCTAAAAGTAATAGCATATTTTTTAACATTATAAATAAAAAATATTATTATTTCTTGTGTTTTAATTTGTGTAAAAAAATTACATGTTAATACATACTTCATGCCTTTTGAGCCATTGAAATTATTCGCTCTATAAAGTCAAATATTTGGTGCAATGGGATGTTTTCTTTAATTAACCACTGCACCACTTTTTAAATTTTTAATATTTCAATAGGCTGCAATAACTGACCTCAAAAAGATAGCTCAGAGTGTTGCTAGTACATTTATTTATTGCCCTTGACACTTGTTCCAAAGAGCTAGGTGCATTTCCCTATTGTCAAAACCCACAACAAATGTCATAATTATTATATTATCTGATATCCAAGTATCCATATATAATAACAATCTATGGAAATTTTTTGAACCTCTCAAGACCAATATTTATGATTTACCCACACTATTTGTAGTGCAGACATCTCTAGTACATTATCATGTTTATCTAGCTCTAATCCTTTATGGCTGCATCTTTGATGTTTAAAAAATATCTAAAATTCTTCATTTCTCTTGCATTACATGTCCCTTCATTGTGAAATTTTTATTCAATTTTCCCTAATTCTATCTTCAATATTTTTGATAGTTACTAATGTTGTATTTCTCATAGTGGCCTACACTTGACAGGACATACACCCCTTGGTTTGCATGAAATATTACCTGCACTTGTATTGGGTGTCAAAATAAAATTAATTTGAAAATTTAAATAATAAATAAATAAATAAATAAATGGCTTTGCCTTTTTGGTTTTTCAAATATTCTCTTGGTTGGGGATCGATTTATAAACTCATCCTTCAAGTACTTAACTTTATTTGTTTGTCCTCCCAACATGCTTCAATGATTTAAATAACTCAAGCTTGGAA
Source organism: Torreya grandis (assembly GCA_037957365.1). Classification (NCBI taxonomy): domain Eukaryota; kingdom Viridiplantae; phylum Streptophyta; class Pinopsida; order Cupressales; family Taxaceae; genus Torreya; species Torreya grandis. The sequence goes on along the minus strand of JARHVA010005253.1, from coordinate 395,037 downwards.
TCAAGTAAGGGGAGGGTTAAAAAAAATATCCATGTTGATCATCTCCTTAGGCAAGTGGTTCTTCCATATTTTATTATTCCTTCATGTTAATTCTAAAATTTTACTAATGCCTTAGTTATTTAGTGGCTGAATTTATGGTAAATACTTTTATTTTATACCTTCCTGGTGTCTGCTCTTTGAGATACACTTACTAGATTGGATTTATTTATGTGTTTGTACTCTTTTAAAAAAAGAGTAAGAACAAAAAAAAGCCAACTATATGAAGTAAATAATTTTCCTTCTCAGAATGAAATCCCTAATAATCGTTACCTTTCTTACAAGGAAGGAATTTTCCATTTTTATGGCAGCCTTTAATAATAACTACGAGTTTATATTTATAATGATAAGTTGAACTAGACACTTTCCCCTCTTGGTCATGATTCTCAACTTGAGGGATCTCTTAGCAAAAAGTACCTAAATGTCATAGAAATTTAAATATTTAAAAATTTAGCAGAATGTTTAGTAGTCTTTACAATTCAGGCCTTTCTATGTAATGCAGAGAGATTAATGTTGATATTGGTAGTGATTAGAATATTTTATATAATATAAAATATAAAATTTTTCCTTGTGGATAAAGGTTTAATTTGGACCTATTTATCAGAATATGGTTGAAAATATAACTTTCATTCTCTTAGCTTGGACAATGTCCCAATGGAGCAAATGTCTGTTAAATTGGTGTTGGGTGCTAGGCCCCTTTTTTCTAAATTCTTAATTTTTTTTAATTATTTTCCATGTGTCTATGAGGCTTTTTATTTTATAATAGTTGTTGGTTGACTTATATGCCCTTGTGGGATCATGATATGCCTTTTTGGTGGTTGGTTCCCACATACTTCTTGGTGTTTGTTTTGTTGTATACAATGATGAAATGATCCCCTTCAACATATTTGATGTTCCAATGTCAATCCTACTCATTGATCATGTGACATTAAGCTCTATAATCACCCTACTATATTGTTTTATCTTCCTCACACTTTATCTAATAATGACCTAAAATTTTTGATTGTTCTCCTTATTAGTGAAGCACTCGATTGATTCTTCATATCATGCAAAATATCTTCTGGAGTTATTATTCCTTGATAACGCTCTTCTCTTATCCAAGAATTCAAATTAATTTATATTAAAAAAAATTTATTTATATTTAAAAACACCTACTCTTGAGATTCATTCAATGGGCTTACTTTCTAAATTTTGGCTAGACGACCTAACTTTGCCCCTACAATTTTACTAGTGAGACTTAGCTAATGTCATCTTAACTTGTCAAAGTTTAGAAAAATTTGGAGTTTATTATAAAATATATTCTAAATATATTATTCATTGATAAATATCTTTTTTTGTCTAGGATTTCAAAGCCACTTATATTCAAAAATGTGTATTGAGATTCACAAACACCTACTCTTGAGATTCACAAAATGGGCTCACTTGCTGAATTTTGGCTACATGACCTAACTTTGCCTCTATAATTTTAACAATGAGACTTAGATAAATTTATCTTCACTTTTCAAAGTCAAAAAAAATTGTAGTTTATTTTAAGTCATGAATGTTGAGAAACCTTTGGAGCAGATGGAAATTTTTTTACCTAGCACTTAGAAAAATTTTGATTATTAAAAGTACTTCAACTATTTAAAATTTTAAAATTTGAACCTTAATATAGATTATATCATAAAAACCATTATTTAAAATTTATAGCCATAAAAATTATTAAATAAATTTAAAATTTATAAATATTATTTTATATATATTATTATAATAGTCATCCCATTGCCATCCCTAAAACCTAGCAATTTTGGCTACATGACCTAACTTTGACCCTACAATTTTACTAGTGAAACTTAGCTAATTCATCTTAACTTATCAAAGTTAAAAAAAATTTGGAGTCTATTTGAAGTCATGAATGTTGAGAAACCTCTAGATCACATGAAATTCTTTTACCTAGCACTCAACAAAATTTGGCTTATTAAAATTACTTCAACTATTAAGAATTTTAAAATTTTAACCTTAATCATGGATTTATTCTAAAACCCATTATTTAATGTTTAGGGCCCTAAACTTCATTAAATAATTTTAAATTTTATAAACATTATTTTTTATATATTATTTTAATAGTCATCCCTTTAGTGTTCCCAAAACCTAGTAATTTATTTACCATTTTGGAAACCTCATTGTCATGTCCTAATGTGCTCCCATCATTGATACTTAGGTAACTATGTTTATTATCATGTATGAAATAACATCTTTTTGAATATCATGGTTTGAGTGCATCATCCATCATTATACAATTCTTCAAGTAGATTATCAAATGCAAGGATTATTTTCCATTAGTGTGTAGAAGGACATGTCACATTGATTTTGGAAAGTATTATGGTATGACCCTTTCTAAAGTAGGGAGCTGGACATTTATTCTAAAGTTATTAGAGTCAATGGGTTCATGACAAGACATTTTTTATAGTTATATTCTATTGTATTTTTTTGAGATTCTTCTCTTATTTTGTTGACAAAAATAACATTTATATCATTTCTTACATAGTAATAATTATAGCTTGGTAACCAAATTAAAATTTATAAAGGCATGCTCAACAAATGCTTTTATTGTTGTTTGGGGATGTCATTCTAGATCCCATGTCACCTGTGTACTATGATACTAAGTCCTTCACCTCAAGGGGACCAGTCCCACTATGGTACTTACTAGATACTATTCATGGTTTGGTGTAGCATCCAATCCTACGTGAGTAGGTCCTAGTAGGATAGGATACACCTGGGGCTATCCAAGCAAAACCCATAGTCTAAAGTGCATAAATACATATATTTATTTTTTGTTTTAACTTTAAAATAATTAATCTTAAACACAATTATAAATTATGGGTAAACCCTAAAAGGTAATCTAACATTCATTTTCATCGTAATTTTTTTAAGAAAAGTAATATGATTTAAACATGTTAGTTAAATCAATTTCTATTGATGAAAGAACTTTGGTGCTTGTAATTTTTTTATTTTTTAGGCAGGTATTAAAAAAAGAAGGTGAAGCTAAAGTAATTTATTTTGATGATATTAAGAAGTTTGTAGAGGATAAAACATGAGTAATTACCACTGTAATGTTACTGCTTCTTGACATTTATGTTGTTTTATTGAAAATAGGCTCTTTGGTTTAATCGCTCACAATCTACTAAATTATTTTACTAGCTTAATATGGCACATGTTTAGACTCTATTCTCCTCTCAATGTGTAATTTTTAGTTGTAAATTTATGTGTCTTTTATAGCTTGTACATTGATGCCTTTGGTTCATCCCTTTTATTATATACATTGATGCATTATTTTTCTTGTTATGCTTCTTTGATTTTAGGCACATGTTTATTATGAGACAGTGAAGTAATATTATGCATATGTAGATTGCCTTGGGCATGCTAACTATGTGAAAGCAAGCTTCATGAATTTGAATACCTTATTTTAAACACTAGTTAGATTGTCTAAACTTGGGAAATTTAGTGATTCATGTTGAGGCTAATGAGAAATATTGTAGTTATAGAATAAAATGTATCATATATTGATAATGATTACATTGATTGTTGTCCATGTGAGTTTCTATGTTTGATCCCTAAATTGATTGTATGTAAGCATTTTGAGTCATTTCTACTATTTATTTAATAGAAAGATTCAATGGTTGGGCATTTTTAAAACATGGGATCCTTTTCCATCTATTGTGTAGGGTTCCCATCTTTGATCAATATTACAAAATTTAACACATTTTAATACCATAATAACAAGTATTGGTGTCATTTTAGAAATGTGTTCCTTCGTTATTGTTTAGGAAAACCCTTGAAAATTCTCTAAAAATTTTCATTTTGCCTTAAGATACTTCTTTTTTTCCCACTTCTTGGTGTCTCACTTAACATTAGATTCTAACAAACTTTTATTCATACACATAGGTGTTGTATTATCAAATAATCCATGTGTATCTTAGATTGTACTCTACTGTCATAAGAATCTAAAATATATATTTTTCTAAAATTTATATGTGTATTTTATTAGTATTTGTTAAAATTAGCTCATTCATAAATTGTTCTTTACTCTTAAAAATTACAAATGCTTCTTAATTTCTCCCAGCCAATGACTTAAGTATCAAATAATAGTTGCAAGGAAGTAGTGTATTGTCTATACATGAATGAAATTTAGTGATGACAGTGTGATGTTGTCCATTGAATTTATATAGTATAGACTTTGTAGGTAAATGGTGTTGTAAAACATTTTAACTACATATATCCCATAGAGAACGATACCTATCATCATTAGTGTGCCATGAATTTATATTGAATTCATGTATTCTGTAATAGAAAACTTAATTAACAACATGAAATTGGTATTCAACTATGAATCAATTTTTTAACAACCAATTTTTTATTTAAGAAAAGAATCAAGTTACATGTACATAATGATCATAATAATTCATTTTTATAGAAAAATACATGCCATTAACCAAGGCTACCTCCCATAGCATAGATGTCACTTTGCATGGAGAATACCTTTTTAGAACTCATGTTTTTAAATACAATGTTGGAGACTACTTTTTTAATTCATTTCAAGTCTTATTACATTTTTGTTACACATCGATAGAGCTTCATGTTAGAATTATAGAACATTTATAGAATTGATTAGAAACTAATGACCCTGATGCACTAAGATATTTTCAACTCGAAATGGATCCTAAATAATTTACAAACTACATCAAGTACATAACATAGAGACATACTTTTGTTGAATGCAATTTTTAGCAACTTCATGTACACCTAATGGTGAACATGGCCTATGGAATGGAAATTTCTATATAAATTAGATTTCTAAATGGCTAGACATTTTCATCTATGTTTGGTATTTAACAAGGAAGAAAAAATATTGCCACTTTAATGAAAACATAAATTTTTATCCTTATTACATATTGTTTCATGATCAAAATCCAAACTCAGGTCATTATTAACCTTTGTAATATAAGAAATTAACCAAATACCAATACCCCTTAAGACAAATGCCTTTAATAAGAACCTATGCTATGTTACCTCTTTATTGGGAAATAAATTCACTATAAAGATGTAATTAAGCAAACTGTCTAGAATGTTGGAAAACACATCTTGATATGGTGATATTATATTTATTGCCATTTTTCATTTAAAAAGCAATGCTTTCAATATACACTCTTTGTGATGCTATGCAACACGGTACTTTTATAATTAAATTTTATATGTAGATGTAAAAGTGTATTCTTCTTTGGATTAAAATCTAACATACAATGTTATGAAGAACATTCCAACTATTAAAAATTGGTAGACATACATAGTTAAAATGGCTTTGATCTTTGACAAATGTGGAATAGAATGTAACAAGTTTTTTATTCAATGGATTTCATATTTATTAAAGGTAATAATTTGCATATGGTAATTGATCAACCAAGAGAGTCTTAAAATTTATAATGATAGTGCCTAGCCAAGACCCATATAAAATATAATATTACTAGAAATAAATACATGTCATACACAATATGAAATTGTGATAATGAATAAACATAATGAGATATGAGTACATGATTTTTCTAATCAAATATGCATACCATGAAAAATAAATATCCAATATTTACTACTAACATTGAAAATGACATGTGAAAATATCATAAAAAAAAATTATAGGTCTTTGCTACAATCAATGAAAATTGCATGTGCCAAAACCACAAACAAAAAATCTATCAAGAACCTTGAAAAAAAATAATACAAGTTTGTAATGGAAAAATAAATGACACTCCTATACATATTTATGCTCTTTTCAAGAAATTGCATTTCAAACATAATATGAATCTTGTTAATGAAACTGAAAAAAACACATCCAAACAATTACTTATAAATTGTAAAGCCATTTGTTAAAAAAATATATAGATTACAACTAATCATTAAAAAATGCAACACTTCCTTGATTTGCAACACTTACTAATATTAGACTAAACAAGCACATAAATTATGTAATTATGTTATTAGACATTGAGGAAAGACTTATTTTATTAAGAATTACATTTCCTCAAATAAGATATATAGGCTACAACAAGCCACAACTTGGACTAAAAGGTCCAATTATCAATGTACCATTAGATATCAACAAACTTTAGAAAACATTACCTAGATCCACATAAGAAAAGATAACAATTTCCATAGCTCTAAAATGATGATTAGAATACAAAAAATCATATCAAGAAGGGACCATTCCCATAAAACTTTTTGTGCAAGTATAACAACAATTGTGTAAAATATATATATATATATATATATATATATATATATATATATATATTGCTCATAATGTGAAAATAAACTTTAACTGGAAACCATTCATAGCTTCTAGTGTTATGGATGATGTAAATAACAATAGTATTTCTAATGAATCTAAAACAAATAGTAGTAATAAATGAAGTGTGCCTTTTGAGATAGATGAGACCTACTCTAATGACATTTTATTTCATGGATTTATAGATTCAACATATATTACTACATTACAAGATGAGTTAATTGCAATAACATTAGCTAATCAAAATCATATACTTAGAGTTTTTAAACACAAAGTCTCAGAATAAATGAACTTTCTAACACTTTTGTTTGGCGATGCTCATGATGAAGATTTAATGTCAGGATTCACTTACCAAAAAATTACATAATGGAAATTGTTACATGCTAAGCGATAATTTACATATCATCTTACCAATTTTTTCTTTAAGGCAATAAAATTAATCATAGAAAAGGTTGGAAAGACTATGTGGTTTTCAATTAGAAAAGGCCAATTAAAGGGAAGAAAGATTTTAGTGAAGGATGTCAAATACAAACCAAATATAGAAAAAATTACTTAAATTTGAAATTGGATATGTAGATTTCAAAAAATATGTATCTATCATAATTACATTAAATTGATATTAAAAAATACCTTTTTTATTATATGCCAATTAGAACTACCAACATGATTCCTAACTTTTACAAGTGTCAAACATCTCTGGTAACCATTGATGAATGCAGTGAATCAACTGTATCTAATATATAATAAAAAAAAAGCTTATAGACTTGATGAATTAAATAAATCAAATTATGATTCATTTCGGTTAAAAATAGATCCAATCACATGTAGATGCAATTATAGACATCACATCAATGTATTAAGATAAATGTTATTCAATGATAAATTATTACTAAGAAAAGTCACAAATTAGTTTTGATTTATAGAATTTCAACATAGAGGAAATTATCATGATCATTGGTTAATATGGATAAAAGAATCACCAATATATGGAAAGGATCAAATATTAATAATTATACATTTTATATGCAAGTACATAATTTGTGAGACTGATTTTCTAAAATAAGACATAACCAAATTTCATATACACCATCATATTAGTAGCTATAAAAAAGTGTGGGGGGGGGGGGATTGTAGATACAACGTACCAAAACTATAAATGACAACAGTACTTGAACCTTTCAAATAAAATTATGAAATTGCAAAAGTGGCATTAAAACAACCTTTTTTACTCTTAAGCACAAACTGGTATACTGCTTCTGATGACTTTGACACTTTATTACAAGACCATGAGATGTATATACCTCAGTACATAGAAATGATACAAATTATAATAAAATAACCTATAATTTTCCTCTTGAACAAACCATCAATATTTTGGAGTAATAATTTCATAAAAATATGTCTTATTTATGGCAAGCCAATATAGATGCACAAATTATCCTGAATGTATGTGTTACAATAACATACTGTAGATCATATATGACAAATTAAAATTCAAAAGTCACACATGATTTTAATTAGATATTAAAAAAAACATATAACAACAAACATAGATGCCATTCACATGTTGTATATACTTTTAAATGCAACACTAAAATATCAGCAAATGCCTACCCAACAAGCTATTCATTTGGTGCTAGCATTTCCATTTAATTCTTGTTCAAGGACATATACTTTTATAAATACATCTTTCCATGATGATCACACTTTTATTTTTAAACCATAAATTACTCTTAGGCATGAACTAGATGAATATAAAAATGTAATATAGTAATATCTTATAGAATATTACATTTCACGTCCTATCACCATTGACAATGTTTGCTTGGATAAATGTTTTTATGAGTACAGGAAAAATGGAAAGCCATTGAGAGGGAAAGAGACACATGATATGATTTTTAAATTATAATAAACATCTTGACAATGAAAAATATTGTCATGAATGACTATTTCTAAATGTATCATTTCAAAAAACTGAAAATAGTATGAAACAGGGTCTAAAAACGTAGAACCAAGCATATAATTTACAAAATAATAACATAAAATTTAACGAGACCATGTTTAACTATGATATAAATATTGTTTTGTGTAATATTTAACATGTTTCCTGCCAACTTACACTTGATATTAAAAATGTATTTGATACTAGATCTCATTCAATAGAAATAAATATTAAGCAAGATGACTATGATTTGTAAATGGACTTTCCATTTCCAAGATTTATATAAATGAAACAAAGTTAAAAAATTTGACATTATACATCAGCCATTAATTTATATAAATTTATAATACTACAATCATAGACATATGTTAAATGAAGAGAAAAAAGTAATTGTTAAAGGCATTGCCTATAAAAAATGCATAAATAAAAACAAACCATTGTACTTTTTTCTAATAAGAGGCATGGGCACAGGTAAGGCTTCAAAAATATAATATATATTGAAGATATTGGTTCCATTTTATTCTCAAACTATAGATATTGAGCCCTACAAGCCTAAAGGTCTTATTCTTGCATACACAGGTAAGGTTGCATACAATGCAAATGGAGTAACATTGCATTCTAAATTTTTATTTATCTTTAGCAAGTCAAAATTTATTCCATTAAATAATAAATTTCTTGATGTGTTATCCAAAATATAGAACCAATTATGCATAGTACTAATTGACAAAATTTTATTTATGGAGTAAGAATGTTATATTACATTGATAAGCGATTGTGTGTCATAATGTATCTACTCACTATGTACTTTGGCAATGTTGACATGGTATTCTAGTGGTAATTTTTACAAAGTTCAACTTATAAACAATTCTATAATTTTTAAACACCTAAAAATAAAAAATTAACAAATTCCATTTTTCTTTTAGTAAGAAAACATAAAATGTTATTAGCTACACCAAACAATGCATCAAAAGGATGAGATCTGTGTGTCAATACTAAGCATAATATGCACACGCTCACATACAAATAATTATAATTAATATCTTAATAATAAATTATTACATATAGAACCAAATGATCATTTGTTTCCATATCTCATTTACTTAAATATTTATATATAGGTGCATAATAACAAAATGCTAAGACTTATTCCACACAAAGAAATTTTTATCCATGAAATAAAAAAAGAAGATGATGTGTATAACAAAAATCAAGGATATGCCAAATCCATATGTGTACCAACAAAAATCTCTTTGAATCCCAATATATAAATAAAATGTTTTTCTCTAAATTATGATATGCAAGATGGCTTTGTCAATGGTTCATATGGTATATTTAAACTCCATACCAAAGAAAATGACATTGACATTATTTGGGTAAAATTGATTGATGTCAACATTAAGAATTTTCAAGGAATGAAACATTTTCATATATTTAAAATTTTTATTGATTCAAATTTGACTCCTCTTTTTTGAGTTTCAAGGCTAGTTCAAATGCCCATTTACAAAAAAAATTTGACACTACATGCTCAATTTCTAATATAATTAGCTTGTGTCTATACTATACATAGGTCTCAAGGCCTTACCCTTGAAGGAATTGCATTCAAAACACTTGGTGTATCAAGGAATGGATTGATATATACATATATTTCTCATGTAAAAATCATTGACTCATTAAATTTCCTAAGTCCACTTTAAAATAAAAACATTAGAGTTAAGAAGAAAATTTCCATTGAAATGTCATAATTAAAATTGAACTCTGAATGGGTGTTATAGCATAGTCTTAGATAAAATAATTTTTTTTCATCTATTATCATATGCTCATTGAACACTAATAATGTTCCTATACATCTTTAGGACATTTTCAATGATCATGACTTAATGAAATGTGATATTATATGTTTACAAGAAACATGTATTGCATCTAAAAATTCCACTAATCATATCCCAAATTTCATGGCTTGTAATTTAATACACAAGGTCCATAGAATAATGATATATGTCTAGAGACATGTTATCACCTCATATATAATGCAATACACTACAAATCCATTAGAAGCATTAATATTAGATGCCATGATACATTGACATGAATTTACAATTATTAATATCTATGCATCCCCTTCTACTTATGTAGTGAATATTATATATGTTATTGAAAAAATAATGTTAAATGTGAACACATCCAATGAAATCTATATAGTATTAGACTTTACACTGACATGGCCATTTCTAACAAATCAAAAATGCTACTCAAGAAACATATATCAATTTGTAATATGAATTTTTGCCACAAAGACAAAAATAATATCCAAAGAGAAGCATAGACCATGTTTGGTCAAATAATTAAAAAGTACATATTCAAATAATAATAATAGAAACATATTGGATCAATCATAATGCCATTTTTCTAGTCATAGACAAGAATGATTAATCATTAACATTAAGGAAAAAATCATTATTACTGCTTTTGTTCGTAGTCTATTGCTCACACATATTTAAAGTTCATTGATTGCATTCATTGAAGAAACAAATTAAAAAATATATGTTGTTTCATTAAAAGAATTGAAAAAAATTGTCTCCAAATATCCTAAAGGATAAAAAATGTATATAAAAACTAGTACCAGAGTCATCCAAGAGCAATCAAATAATATCTCCTCAACAACATATACAAAAATGGTAATTCTTATCGATGAGATGAGGGTGCATTGGTAAAGAAACTTGATTGTTATATGCACCACCCAAGTTCAAGTCTTTGAGGTATTAGAAGTTTTATTCTATCCATTTCACTGGTATTGGATGGTTGTAGCCATATTTTTGGTTTTCACCAATTGTGGTGGTATTGTTCGTATTCATCGATTATGGTAGTATTGTTGGTTTAAATCGGTGGTGGTCATATTGTTGGTATTGGCTAGTTATATCCATTGATGAAACCAATTTTTATTCCAATCAAAAATCTTTGTACCTATATAAAAAAATGGTATATCTTAAACCAAATTTAGTTTTTTGCATTATTTATCGAATAGAAGTATTTTGAAAAAATTCAAAACATGATAAATTGTTACATACCTTTATACAACATTTTCTAAAAAAAAGCTTTCCATTCATCATAAGAACATAACTAATTCCTTCATGCATAATACTAGATACTTGTGTTGGGAAAGTTCTTACTATTTTTGAAGGAAATATTTTGACTATTTATAGAATTACTCATATCACAAATCTAGATTCTCTAATTAAAATAGAGATATTGCATATTGACTTGGTTTATGTTCATGGTTAAATGACTATAGTGATTAATATTATAATTAAATTGATACAAAAATGTGAAACGCACATAAATCTAGGCAAAAGCATTCACTTTTTAGAATTTTTTATCAAAGAAAAAAATATGAAAGAGGAGATGTTGCCTTTTGTATTTTGCTAATTGAAAAATCAAGCATACAAAATATACCTCAAGTTTTTAGAAAATGAAAAATCACAACTGATAGTGTAATTTATAATGTTTTATACACAAATGGTTTAAACTCAGTTGTCTCATTTGGATCTTTGGTTAAAAAGATGAAAACAAATAAATACATAGTTCAGTGTACATGTCAAAGATGGATAATTAGAATGTAACACTACAATTGTAAGCCTAGTTTATTTTTATAGCTATTTTCCTTTCAACAAGATTTTTGTCTACTTATAAATTAAATACAACTATTTACTTCTTAGGTTCAACTCAATGAACAACATCAACAATTGTGCCATGAGATACAAGTTCAACAAATGTCCCCAAAAAAACCAATACACATTTTCAAAAACATTGTTTGTAAAGGCTAAAAATTCTCTCAAACTTTATAAGAAAATTATTCTTCTTGCACTAAACATTTTGAAAGAATCACAACAAAAAAAATTATTATTCATATTTGTTCTTCTTATTTTGCTCACTAGCTATAGTTTCAAGTTATATTTTCATTTTTTATTTAATATTAACATCAATAGGCTATAGGAACACTAACACCAAATATTATTTACTAGGATCCCTTCTAGTTAATATCCAATTCTTGAAAGCATGAAATTAAAATAATTGATGTTTATGGCAATGATTCCTTACATTGTTCAAGCTGCCCTACAAATTCAGAACTTTCCTATGTGCACGCATTACACATGTAATATTCATATAAAATATGTCAAAATTGAATGCATATTTCATAAACCAATGCTTAAAACTTTGATATTATAACTAAAATTAATAACATTTCAATAATACAATGAAGACATTTCTGCAACTATGTTTCTATTACACAAATTCTAAGTAAATGGCACATTCACAATTGCAATGGATAATACTATTTCTAAAATTAAAAAAAGTATGAATCATGATTCCAAATAGATGAGTTAGTTACATTTTTGAATTATATAAATGTTTCTTACATTTAGATAACTATTTTTACATTTTACTAATACATGTCTCTCTTGCTTTGATTCTTCTTGTCTTCAGTGCACATCCATACTTTGAAGGCACATAAATGACACTTTTTGAACTTTGATAATCTAACTATATTGCCTAAGTCATTAGACATATAAAATATTTTCATTTTTCATAATGATTAAGCATTTACAACTTTAATATTTACACTAATATTGATATACTACATAATATTTTTAAAACACCATAATTATGTAAATATCAAAAATAATATATCTTACATCATTGTTCCTGTATGATTATAATTGATGTTTTAAATTTATATGCATGCATATTGTTGGTTTCCAGTTGTAGACCTCTCTAATATGTCCTTGCACACTTTAATTAAATACTAAACAATGATGATAAAACCTACTAAAACTTTATTTTAGCTAAGGGAGGGTTTCCATTAACATGTATATTCCATTAACTTGAAAGAAAATCTTTCATACATCAATGTTTAAAAATGCTGCCATTGGGACTAACATGGTGGATTTACTCCATCTTGGATATGGGATACATATATAAATTCTCTCATATCTTGCTAAAGGCTATACAATCTGCAACCAAGTTATCAAGAGAGGCAAAATACACACACAATATTGATCCCAGAATTTGGAAGAGCCTATACTTGGAGATGAACAAAGACTAATAAGAACCAACAACCTTTGAATAGAAGACAAGCCTTCTATTTATACATTTCTTGAACCTTCAAATCTTCAAATGAGGTTTGCCTTTTTTCAAAAGTGTAAAACACTCCTCCAAGTTTTGCCAAGATGCTCCCAGCTAGAAACAACTTTCTACCATGCCTGGAATCTTCATGTATTTACAAGGAAAAAGATTCCTCTGACTACCTCTACAAGAAATGATGAAGATTTTCAACAAACCCTTTGATTTATTAGCTATATATGCTTTCAAACAAGAATTAAAGAGAATATTCATGGTGGAAAGCCAAAAAATCTTTGTCTTCATGCGTAACTCTCTTGGAGATGCCCTTTCACCACATTCTTGCATAGGTAGAACCTCAGGCACCTAGAATGATTACTTGGGGATATTCTGGATCCATGGATATTTGAGTAATCTTTCCTTGGAGTTTCCCACCTAGATCTTGAAAGCCTATAATTTCTCTTGCATGGACGAGCTTGGGAAAATAAAGCAAATCAAAATACAATAACTTAGATTTATTTCACCATTTTTACTTTTCGGCTCCAAACTTGTATTTTCACACTTTTCAATTTGCACATTTCAATATTTATATTTTATTTTTTGAAAATTTTCTTTTTTGAAGTTTCCTCCATATTTCCTTTTTAATTCATAAATGCATTGTTCTCACTTTTCATCTTTTGGGGGAATCCTATTCTTTTTATGAAAATTTGTACCAAGTGTAATTTCTACTAAATGCAAATTTTCACCAGATGCAAATTTGTACTAAGTGCAATTTTCACCAAGTGCAATTTGGACCAAATGTAAATTTGTACCAAGTGTAATTTTCACCAAATGTAATTTACACTAAATGGACATTTGCACTAAATGCAAATTTGCACCAAATGAAAATTTGCACCAAATGCAAATTTTCACCAAACACAAATTTGCACCAAGTGCAATTTTCATGGTGCTTTTCCCACTCACATCTCCCTTTACAGCTGGTGGAATATGAAGATGGGGATTCACTTTACACATTGCACATTGTGTTGGTGCAAAGTAGAAGTCAACTTCCCATCTCTACCAAACTTCATTCCTCTTCCTTTCTATAGAATCTGGTCCTATAGATTCACTTTGCCTATTGCACCATGAGTTGGTGCAAAGTGCACATCAACCTCCCATTTTTTCCAAACTGCTCTTTACGCCTTTTTCATGCAATCCAGTGATTTTCAAGAACATTTCATGATGCACTTGGTGTAATTTAGGATTTTTCATTTTTGCATGGTGTGTTTCCCATTAAGACACCCTAAGGGCTTGGGGGTCTCATATACACCTTTTTGGGAAACTTGAAAATTTCTTGACTCTCTCAATGTTTCATCCATGCAACAAAGTCCAAAAAAGCATCCTATACATGATTTTTCACTAAAAGCCATACCCTTTTAAAATTTGTGCCTTAGCACATCATTTTTTCTCTATTTGTATAATGAACTCAAATCTTGAGCATTCAACAATGGAGATCTTCACTACCTGTAACCATTAACAACCACCCACTTCCAATTTTATTTTTTTATGTATGCAATATTTGGCAAAGAAAAACCCATAAGTGGTAAAATAATAGAAAGTAAGCAAGCACCTATACAAATATTCATATGCACATGGGATAATATATCCACTTCTACTTATTTTAGAGAGAGCACTCATCATTCAAAATATTCACTACCCAGGCATGCATTCTTTTGTATCTTTCTCCCATGGGTGCTTGAAAATGCATTCCTACATGTAACCCTTCATCATCTTAACACTACTTTCTTTCCTCAATGTTGAGAAAATCCATTTCGCTTTAAACAAACTATGAACTTCAAACAATTCTAATATTGAACAGCAAGTTTGGCCAAAAAAATCTGACTAAACTATTGTAATTTTTCATTGATTTATTTAGCCACAAAGTCCCAATATCTAGGAACATGACCCCATAGTCATCATTTATCATGTTGAAGTTACATAACTCATAACTGAGGATAGTAATTCTACAGTTGGCATGTTTATTGTCATTGGAGGGATGATGTAGAGAAGAGTGATGGAATAAAAATAAAGAATTGGATTCCATTTTAAAAACCATGTTGTGCAAAATTCAAAGGCATGTTTTCCAATCTTTTAAACTTTGTGAATATTTCCTTGAAATACATAAGCATTTCACCTTTTCCCACCCATTTCTTAGTCTTTTTGCTTTATAGAATGTGTAAGTGGGGGAGCATGTTGCACGTTGCACCAAATATTGGTACAAAGTGCATCCCATCCTCTACCTCCCACCACTTAGATTTTGTGCCCTCCAAAATCTTTACACCACCACTTAGACATTCACTTCATCATTGGTATTCCCATGGATATTTACATGTAGTCAACATGTTTATCTCTATTGTGTTACATTTAGTTTTTTGTGTGCTTCTTGGGCATGATTCACATTTATATTTTGATGTCCGCACTTCCACAAACTTTATCCACCACTCTGCACCTGTTTATCCTCCTTTGAAACTTAGTGGGACCATCATGATTCATTTTCAACCTTTTCTAGATAATGTTTGATTGTTGGGTAGGTCTAATGATGGATGGGTTCTATTATGTTTCTGTTCACCTTCTACATTTAATGTGGCAAGCTCCATGTCATCATTGCCTAGCTATAATAGAAAACTTAATTGTGTTTCATTTAACACCACCTAGATTTCATTTGTCTCTAAGTGGTTTCTCAACCTCCATTTCCAATGTGGCTAGTTTAATCCTCAATCATTGTTGGTTTATTAGGGAACATTTTTCAAGTTAGAAAATGTGTAAAAATTTTCCCCTCAAGTTTGTGCTCTTCTTTTGTCCTTTCCTACTCATCCACTCTGCTCATGGAATCTGAAGGTGCCAATGCACTTTGCATACTTTCAGGTGCAAAGTGCTTATAGGATTCAACCTCCCACCATTTTCTTTTATCTTTCATAAAATTCATACCACTATTTTCACATGCTTATTGCCTTCCAGACTTCCATGGACTTCATGGTGCCATGTGTAAGTGCATTTTAATCATTGAAAAATTGATGAAACTTGAAACACTCTTTCACACCATTTTGAAAATTGATTTTTTATATGGATTCCCAATGGAGTTTTAAGGCACCAATGGCAAGTAAGTCAACATGTAGTTAATAGGTCAGCTCCTTGCCAAGTACCTTACCTTAAAGCTATTTATTCTACAAACATCACATTTTTTCATTCCATTGTCCATGGTGTGGACACTTTTCATGCTAAATTTACTCTTTTTCCATGCAAATAGATGGTTCAAATAAGAGTACCAGTAATGGATCTCATCCAGGGATGTACACCACCCCACAAGTGTGAAAAAACTCTAGAAAAATAAGACCAGGTGCCATTCTATTTGGATATAGAATTGAAACTTCAACAACTTAAGCAATTAACACTCATGAAGGCTCCAAAAAACATGGAAGACTAACCAAAATAGATTAGGAGGATCTAAAATGAACATGATAAAATAACATACAATAGAGTTGTATAAACATGGCCCAAAACAAAGGGAAAATAAAATAATGAAACAATAGAAGGGAAAAACTATACACTATACAATATGGTGCATAGATTATGAACTCATTCAAGTAACTACTTCAGATGTCTGGCATTGACTAGCATCTCCAATATTTCACCATCCAGGTCTCTCATGAAGAAAGTGTGTTCCCTAATTTGATATTTAATAGAATGGGACCCATCTACAAGGCATCAAACTTGCCATACTTACCTTTCTCCTCATGCATTTTGTCCCAAAGTAGAACCATATCACCTACTTTGAAATTTCTTAGAGTGACCTTTCTATCAAATATTTTCTTCATCTTCTCCTTGAACTTGAGGTGCCTTTCATAGTGGTGGATTTTTTCATCATCTTCTAGTTGTTGCATGAGCTGATAGGTTAGAAAATACAAATTCATAGGCTAAACTGCTTGAGCTCCATAAATAATTTCAAAAGGGTTTCTACATGTAGCTCTCTTAGGTGTACTCCTATAAGCTCATAAGGTAAACTTTAGCTGTTCACACCACCTCTTATTATTTGCTTATAAATTTTGTCTAATGATCTTAAGTAAGTTTTTATTACTTGATTTTGCTTGCCCATTCCCTTGAGGATTTTAGTTGGAAACATAAGTTAGTTCAATCCCATAATATTTTCATAAATCTACCAAAGGTTTGGATTTGAAGATCATGGAATTATCAATAATTATCTTAATAAGCACACCAAATCTACAAATAATCTAATATAGTAATAAATTGATGACTCCCTAGTGTGTTACTCTCTTTGTAGGGATTACTTCAACCCATTATGTGAAGTAGTCAGTTACAACCAGTATCCATCTATGTCTAATGATTGACCAATCAATGATTTCTCTAATGAAATCTATTCCCCATTGTCTGAATTGGCCTTCAATCATCACAGGCTACAAGGAAAGATAACCTAAAGCTTTCATCCACCTTTTAAAGCACTAACATTTTTCACACCTTTTGACTATCTGAGCAACATACTGAAGTAATTATGGCCACTAATAACAATCCCTAAAAAATTTATGAACTGTAACTTTAGGTGCAAAATGGCTACCACAAAATCCACTATGGAAGTCTTCAATTAGGACATCATTCTGTTCTTCTAGAATGCATATTAGGAGAACCCCATCTGGATTCTTCTATGTAAGTCCATTTTTAGTCAAGAGGTATTTTGGGAGACAATTTTGACAGTTCTCCTTTTATTCTTATCCAAGTTAGGGGGATAATTCATATTTTATGAAGAGTGAATAATATCCTTATACCATAGAGATGCGTTAAATTGAATGAAGGAATCATCAACATTAAAAAATAGTGTTTACCTCAATATTTTGAAAATTGGTCTCAGGTATGAGCTTGGCTAAACCCATCCCTCTTACTAACTTAGTGGTCTGGATATCCATATCATACTCTTGTAACTTGTTTACCAGCCTACACCTCTTACTAAATACTGTGGTTTGAGTTAAAATATCCTTCACCATGGTGTAAAAGACATAATCAATAATCTTTGAGATTAGAATATTTGGCCTAAACATTTTAACAACCTTTAAAATAGAAAAAGATTTTTTTTTCCATAATAGTGTATTTTAGTTTAGGACCTTGCATAGCTTTGCTAAATAAATCTATGGGCTACTCAAGACCATCTTAACTCTTTTTTAATATGACAATAACAACAACAATGTATGATGCAAAAGATAATACTTGGAATGGCCTTGTGTAATCAAGACTAGCCAAGATAGGAGTAGACTTTAAAGCTCCCTTGATATCACTGAATGCTTACACGTCCTTCTCCTCCTATTTAATGGTTTTGTCCTTCTTCAACATGGAATTAATAGGTAGATTATTTTTTGTAAAATTAGACATAAACCTCTATATAAATTTGATATGTCCAAAGAAAGATTGAATTCCTTTCTTAGATTATGGAATAAGCACATTGTCAATTGATTTGACCGTTTCAGGATCAATCATGGCACCCTCTTTGGATACTATATGTCCAAGAAACTTAGCCTTTTGTACTCCAAAGTGACACTTATTTGGATTAAGTAAAATTGTAAACTCCCTACATCTTATCAACACCTTTTCTAAATGCTCCAAATCCTCTTCTCTTATTTTGGAGTACATATTAATATCATCTTGATAAATAATAATAAACTGGTTAATTATCACTACAATGGTAACATCCATGCTTGTTGGAATATTTCACTAGTATTCATCAACTCAAAAGGCATCCCCATATATACATAAGTGCCTCAAGGCATAGTGAATGGAGTCTTGGACCTCTCAGATTATTTGACCACAACCTGGTTCTAACCTAAGAATCCATCCAATGTGGATAAAATTTCTAACCCTATAACACTTTACAGTAGGTTGTCAATATTGGCAAAGGGATAATTATACTTCAAAGAAACTTTGTTTATATTCCAAAAATCCACACACAAGTGGATTTAACATTCTTATTTCATATAGGGACTAAATTTGCAACCCATGATGAATACCTAATGGGATGAATGATACTACCATCCCTTATCTTATTCAATTCTTCCTGCATCTTGGTGGCCAAGATGGGGTTAGTAGGTCTTTGTTTCTTCTTGAAAGGTTTGTTATCAGGTTCTAATGGGATGATGTGCCAGAAAAAGTCTTCCCTATATGCTTTCATCTTATAATAAGACCACGATAAGAAATCTTGGTACTTTCTTAGCATCTACATGTAAGCTTTCTTCTAAGCTACACTTAGGTGAGTACAAAACCAAACCTTCCTTGTATTTTCCTAGAAACCCAAGTTGCACTAATTTATTTTGAAATGAATGAGTCTCTAAACTTCGTTCTATTAGCTCCATCAAATGTTGCTTCTAAAATGATTAGTCCTCTTGGGATAGTGTTTAAATTTAGTTGATTTATGTCTTTTCCAAACAATGTATCCTTACCATCACTAACCTAAACCATATATTTTGAGTCTATGAGCTGATTGTGGAACTCAACTTCACAATTTAGAAACCTCTTAATATGTTCATCATCATCAAAGACTTTCTAATGATGAACATTTCCTAGGATTCAAGGCCTGACAAGCACTTCTACTTGATATTGAGAATAAGGTATCATATTTGTAATGTCAAATTGACAACCTAGCCTTGAAAGTCTGATAGCTTTTTGGTTGAAAATTCTATCATGATACAAATATTGAATGCATCAAATAACTTAGCAAGTACCAAAATTCATTCTGATACTATTTCAACCTTTTATTTTCCATGGTCAAAGAACTATGGCCTTGATTTAACACCAACTTGGAATCACCCTTAACAATCAATCACTTGATTCCATATTCATGGTCAATGCTTAGACCAGGCAATAATTCCTCATACTCAATAGTATTATTAGTGAACTAAAAAGAAAGTTGAGAAAAAACATGACACATTTATCATTAGGGGGCATAGAATACAACCCCAGTTCCATTTCCAATATTGGAGCAAGCCTTGTCAAAACACATCTTTCAAACTACACCTTCTTTGTCAAGCTAAATATCAAGAACAATAGATTATTAATTAGCATTAAAATTCCCAACAAATTAACCAAATTAAACATCCATGTACAATACTTCATTAAAAGCACATTTGTTATCTTCAATCACATGTAACATCTTTGACCCTCTATAAAGATTAACCATCTTACCCTTCAAAAAAATGGTGGCATAAGAAATGTCTAGTTACGCACTCTCATCCCATTTACATGATAGAAACATCCCCCACTTAGGTGGGCAGTCCATGACAACCACAACCATATTCATATAATTGCCTAGATGCACTACCAGCTGTGCTACAAATCCTTTGACTTTCTCAACAATTGGAACCTCTCATGAATTAGTGTCATAACACTTGACAAAGGTTGATATTATCTTAAATTTGATCTCATTTATGAAAACCAAGGGCATCACAATACAATAAGATCTAGATTAAAACATATAATTATGAATAATCAAACAATTGATCAAGAGAGTAGTGTAAAATGTGTCCACATTCAGTTGTCTTTCTACAAGTAAAGTCCCCAAATAGACCTCTAGAGCAGGCTCAAAAACCTCTTATGATTATTCATTACTTTATGGGGGTGTGTGGGGTAACTAAATTTCATTTACAACTAACTTCTCACCACATTACAAATATTCAAATGCCCTCTTCCTATGTTCAGGTATTCATAATAATTCAACAAGCAACACAATGGTTTTCAGTTGGTTCAACACATGGGCCATATCAAATATGTTATACTTAGGAAGAGGATTACTTGGTGAAAGGGTAACAACACCTTTAGTTGGGATACAATCATTTAAAGTCTAAAGTGGAGTAGGATGGGATGTATTTACACTATTAACAATAGCTTTCAAGTGTGTATTTTGTTTAACCTCATTCACACCCGTAGGGATACTAGACAATATGGGCACTGTATTCTTAGTAGGAGCATGTCGTGGCTTAGGAAATTGGGAAATGGGCACTGGCTTAAAAGCTTTAGGGCTATTGTAGTTTTATTATATTCCCTATTAACATCCCCTACCTTTGGATTTGTAGGGTCATTGTCTTAAGAAGCAATAGCTTGATATTTTGTTCTCAAGTGATATTCTTTTTTTTGGGCAATTATTGCATTAATTAGTAACTATCTATCCTCAGCTGATGGAATTTCCCCATCATATTTCTTAATCATCAAGGATTGTAATAAATTAAAATCATGGATGGGTAATTCATATGCCTATGAAATATTAACATCATAAGCAAATTTAGGAATTGGGACACTTACGTTTTCAATCACACTCTAGAATTGATTAACCCTAGTATCACTTAGTAATTCCATAGAGGCAGTTATATCACTTTGGTATCTTTGATAATTAAACATCAAGATATCATCATTAGATGATGTAGACTCAAGTTTATCCACATATTCATCAATTGGACCAACTGTATCACATGGGGATGTGGAAGGAAGCACTTGTCACACCAATAAATATCAATGTCATAATCTGTAGCATTAACCTTGGCATTTAATGGATTATGTACTTCCTTTCCAACCCCTCTTTTCTGATTTCTATTTGTTCTTTCTTCACATGCAGGCCTCTTCCCTTTATCATTATCTTGATTATAAAACATAGGCCTTCTTTGTGATTGATTCAGATTTGGAGCCCATTTTAAACTAGTAAACACCTAAGGGACCCCCTTTTCATCACTTGCCATATTAAATGGCATTTATTTGATAGTAGAAGGCAAATTTTTAATGGTCTCTTAAAGGTTGGTTGTCTTATTGATTTATGTCTTTTCTAGATTAACTAGGTTTACTGATATCAACCTACTTGCTCATGGGATTTCCCATAGCCTTGATGTTATTCTCAATTTGGATGGCCATATTGAACACTAATCATAAGTTCATAGGTGCCTTGTCCTATAAGTAGTACTCAACCTTGTTTTCCAAAGCATCATAGTATTTTATCAATCACACTGTATCACTAGGCCTAATGCTCTCAAGCAGTCGCATTATAACCTTGTTGAACCTGGTGTTGAAATCATACACACACTCACTAGGATTCTTTTTGATGTTTTCAAACTTAGCCAAAAAAAACCTTGGATCAATCCTACCACCATATTGAATTTTTAAAACATTTTGCATCTCTTCCCATGAATCAATGCATTTAATGAGAATGGAATTAAACCATTCACAAATATCTTCCTCTAGCATGTGCACAAATAGCTTAATTCAAACATCCTCATACTTAACTTCAAACTCTTCAAAAGTATTTTGAAAGGCCCTTAGGTGTTGATCACCACTTACTGCATTTTTCTTTTGTAATTTTAGGAGAAATTTTCTAACTTCATTTGGGACCTCATTAGGATAGCCTTCTATGTCATCAAAATTTATAGGCTTGAATATAGGAATGTAGAATATTGGGCATGCATTCCCTTCTTGGTCTCTATGCCTCATGATTGGTTCAATAATAAATGATAAAGGGATATGAGGGGGTGAATGAGGTAGACTTGGTGGATCGAAGCTGGGAGGGGATTCGACTAGTTAAGATGGAGCTGGAAAATAAATAAGACTATGTGTTTCAAAATTAGTGGAAGAGCTGTGATTATCCACAATAATGGGGAGTTAAAAAAAAATCTCAAGATTATCAAAATCTTGGCAATCAAGATATTTCCTAATAGCTGAAATTTGCTCTTCAACAGGTCTCCAAACTTGTCTCCTTCTTCTTTGGTGCAAACATAGGGATGAGACAAGCCTTTTGAATGAGTCAATTTTAAATGATGATCTTAATCTTTCCATCTTTTAAAATAATAAGGAACATTTAAAACTAAAATGGATATATTCAAAATAGGCAATGATATTCCTTGAAACTAGGTGATAAAATTAGAATCACCACTAGAACCAAAATTTTAGAATGTAACAATTCATAAACTAGTTGTGATACAAGATGAAATTATACTTTCCTAAGTTTAATAATGAGATAATAGCACAAAGACACTAAAATTTATAAAATTATGTTCAAAAGGGAAAAGACACCATTCAACATGAAATACTTAAATCTCTTTAGAATAAACACAATAGTAGTCAAATTATCAAACCTTAAAACTTCATGGAACATCCCCAATAGAGTATTATGGCATTGACAGTTGAAGATAGATCAATGTAGTAACAACAGAGAACTTAACAAGGTAAAATAATTAATGCTCTCTACAAGAGTCCTTGATAATGTGGGTGACAAGAATTATTCCCTAGCAATGATGCCAAAAGAGTATTGGTCCCTAGTTACATACATGTCTAATATTGCCTTGCACACTTGAAGGAAATGGTAAAAAATGATTAGAAAACCCACAAGAATGTGATTGTATCCAGGGGAGGGTTTAGCATCAAGAATGGACTAGATTAGAGAAAATGACTAAGAGGCACCTATAAAGAATATAGTTAGCTCCCTACTACTTTTGGCACTACCTGAACCAAGGTGAGAGAACCTATGGGGTAACTTGCTAAAATGAATGGATTTTACACTCCAATCTCCATGAGGATTCTTGGCATAAGGGGGAAATATGACCAAAGAATAACTAATTTTGCACAATTCACCCATGAGGGTTTGTCACATGAAATGCAAAAATGCTTTATGTCATACACAAGCTACTAAAAATAGATTAAAGGATGACTAAAATTTTCTTTTTTATAAAACATTCAACAACACGGGCTAAATGGAAAATTTCAACAAGAGGATTTCAACTATAAACCACAAAAACATTTCAAATATGTAAGATCTTATGTGTTTGTAAGGAAAATAAAATTTATGATATGTAAAGGGTGTGTTAAATGTAGGGTAGAATAGGGTAGGACAGTTTGTTAGTTATAAAAATGATGGCGGTGTGCTTGTGGTTTTTAAAAAGTAGTGTTTATTTTAACATACATAACACCATCTATTACAAAGATGTTGTAAAACTAAAATGTAATCCATGGAAACTACAAGGATAAATTTTGCATCCATTGGCACTAATACAGTGCAAATACCCAAATGACCCTTGAGACCCTAGAACATAAATTGAAACTATAATCTCAAGTACTTTCTCCTACTAAATCTATGAACCCAGGGTGCCCTAATGAGGTATTCAAAAAAATATTTTCAAATCTCTATGTAAAAATGGGTTTATAACCCAGATTTATGCCAAAAATGATAACCAACATTGAACACAAAACTAGATTTCCAATCATCACAACATGTAAAACATCTCATTACATTTCATTAACATGATACAATAAAGAGCCACATGTATTTTCCATTAACTTGAAATAAATTATTACATACATCAATGTTTTAACATGTTACAATGGGGACAAGCATGGTGGATTTACTCCATGTTAGACAGGGGAGACATATAGAAATGCTCTCAGAGCTTGTTAATGGTTGTAAAAGCTAAGGATAAATACACACACAATATGATGTATTTTTAATCTCAAGTTACGAGCAATGAAGATCAAAGTTGAAACTTACAACTTATGCAATAAGTTGCCATGTCTCATCATTCCAATTTCAACCCATACCCATTACACAAGGTGGAAGAATTTTTTGCACCGTAATAATTTTGACAAAAATTGGATAAAGATGTTGGATATGTCTTTTTATCTTCATCAACTTCCGTCATCTTCATTGTAAGTAGTTTTTTTTTCATCAATGGAGTTCTTTCTGTGCCATAAACCATGCCCCCTGATAGACATTGACCGTAAATAAGACATATGACGTTAACTGATATATTTAATAGCCATATTTATCTAGATAAAACTTTTATTTGCCAAATAGTTTTTTGTATGAGACAACTCAATGCAAGGCACAAATACCCATGTCCCTCCACCTTGGTCGAAATAAATAAATATATCTATCTTATAAATGTCTTATTGTCTGCTACGTAAGGAGTGTCTTTAAAATATTGAATGCAATTACTCATAGGATTTAGTGTGCTTTATCTTTTTGCATGCATATGATTGATAAAATTTTAATATTTATTATTATTTTTAAATCATTTTAGAGTCATCTATTCAAATTTAATATAATTATAGGTGTTAGTCTTCCAATACCTTGTACTATAGAAATGTTTTTTAGCATGGTCAATCTTGGAGGCCTCTAAATTAAGACGAAGAGGGCATATTAGTTATGTGGTACCTTCAAAGGTTATTCAAAATTAATTATATATTTTTTTCCTACAGATAATAAAATAATATAAATTATATATATATAATTATTTTAAATGAATTTTACTAATTAATATTTTTGGATTAATATGGATAAGATAAGAAAGTTGTGATAATATTAGCATGTGTTGGGTTACGGGTCCAGAAAACAACAAATCATCTAAGTTATTATAGGCCTAAAACAAAGCTCACTGTTTAATTCCTTTTAATGGTTTCTTTCATTAATAAATTTTCCATTAAGACTTTAATTAAAACCTAATTAAATTAATGGAACTATAGTTCATCCCATCACCTTAGGCATCTATGTTAAATTAAATTGAATCCTTTTAATTTGTAATTTTCCTACACCATAAATTGATTGAAATTTAATCAACCTTAATTAACTTATTTTCAATCAGGTATTTGAGTTTGGATCCACTTAAGATTACCTATTTATAATCATTTGATTTACCCTTCATTAATCATCTATTCGCAACCTACATACCTATTGTCAACTTGGAGTTACGCCCTGAATCGAAGACGTGCTGAAATGGCTAATTTTCTCTCCAATTAAAACAATGGGATCTTCTCATGAGGGTGGGTGCCTCAATGGTGAGAAGAACCTACAAAGAAGGTTGGTTCTTATAATATGTATCAATGAGGATCTCTACTTTGTGTTGTGGACTACCATAGAAAATGGATAAATAAACTTGAAGGGAAAATCCTACCTAATGATGATGATACACTAGGATGTTGATCCACTCTACTTGAAACCTTAACCACTAAATCAAACAAGGGAAAAGGAAGACCTTTGATTTCAATTGATCACTATGCATAAATATTTCATGAGAAGGTTTGATCTAATGACAAAAATGTGAGAAAAAAATAATGGAGAAAGGTCTGATACAAGACACTTTACAACCACCTAACATCTACTTATAGCTTCAATAAATGACATATAAAACACTGAACATGACCTACAACACATGATAACCTAGCAACTAGATATGAATCATAATTTAGTAAGGGAGAATAATCTACCACATATGCAAATTGCTGAATGAATGTACACTATGTCATCACTTGAAATCTAAAATTACAATTCTTCTATTGATTAAAAAAGGTTATACAACTCACCAATGGTAGAGTCTAGTCTTACCAAGAGAGGGATGGATTTTACAAGACTAAAAATCTATCAATATCAAAAATTATAAAAAGCCAAGAGATTGGTGTTGGAAATAGGAGAGAAAGTTAACTCTTCATTATCCCAAGTCCAAATTGCATTTCATGAGTCTTCCAAATTTATGTTTCCTTGGCTTATACCTAGTGGTCTTACATGAATAATTCTTGGCATTGAAAATTAATAAGAAGACAAGTTTTGGATGCATAAAATCTATGAATATATGTATTGACTTGAAAACTAATCAACTCTAAAATAAGAGAAATTAAATTCACTCGAACTGTGGGAATGTTTGAAAATATCCCTTTTAGACGAAATCAATGCAAATTAAAATTTAAGAATTACATTTGAACCATTGGAATGTTTCAATATTTGAGAATACATCCATGGAATTTATGAATATTTGAATTGTTTAATGCTTTTCTCATTCATCATGCAAGATAACTCTATTTTTAGAACTGAAGTATGCTTGATTTCTTAAATGCATTCACTTCATTAGAGTCACTCACATTAGTCTATGCATGATCTTTGTTTATCCTACCTTTATCTTTATTATATGTTTATCTCACTTCTTGTTCATGTTTATTTCCATGTTCAGTTCTACTTTAATCTTTACTTATGCCTCTATTTTTGCATTTGTCTTACTTCTTGTTCAATTCTAGCTCAATCATATTTGTGCTTATGACTTTTTTCATGCTATTGATCATGATTAGTTATACTTCTTATTTTCTCTAGCATTTCCCATGTTCTACTTTAATTCAGGATTTAGGTTTTATTTTAGTTTTCATCCTTCAAATAAATTATTCGAAGGACTCTCTATCTCTTCTCTTTCTTTGGCTCAGCATTTCTTTTTCTCTTTTCTAACATTTGCTTACACCCTTGTCTTTTCTATCGGGCTTTTTCTCCCTTCTGAATTATCTTTTGGATCTCAACTTCTATGCTACAAGCTACCTAGGAAAAAAGGAAGAAATAACTTGTAAAGAAATTCTAGCTAAAGCAGTGATACTCCTAATTTACTTGATCCACTCAAATCTAGATTTTAAGAAAATTGATTCACACAATAAAGATGTAGAACTTCAACTCCAATTGATCAATACACATAAGTATTTAACAAAAAGGTTCTATCTAATTATTTAAGTTTGAGGGAAACATAGAAATAGGCCTAATGCAAGGCACTAAACAACCACTAATATCCCCTATAAACTTAGTTAAAAATAATCCAACATAGAATGTGACCTAGATATATGACCATCTAGTAACTAGGTACAAATCTAGATTTAACAAAAAAAAAATGAAAAACTATCACTCAGATAAATCTAGATTTAACAAAAAAAATGAAAAACTATCACTCAGACAAATCTATAAAAATAGCACACTATACCAACTGCTTAAAATTGAAAAAACACGGTCCTCTTCTTATTGATTCTAAAAAAATGTTACAATAAAAACTTTGTTAGAAGATTGCTTATCAAAAAAGGGATCTTTTCGTACAAGGCTTAAAAGTCATTAATATAGAAAATTATAAAAACCCAAGATCTTGGCATTGGAAAATAGAGAGGGGGCAAACTCAAACCAACTCAACCTTTACAAAAATATATTTTGTCTTACATGAAAATTACTTGCATTGAAAAAGATGGTGGCTAATTTTGGGAAGTCAAACTTTTATCATGCAAAAATTTTGCACCCACCTCCATATATGGACTTCCTATTGAGTTTTTTGATCACTTGAAAGCATGAGATAAACAAGAGCATGCATGAAATCCATGCCATGCTAAAATTAGAATTCCAAATTGAAATAATGGAAGCTGAGTTGGAATGTTTAAAACCATGAGTTGATTTGGAGATGAGCTTGACTTCAACAACTAGTGAACTGAAGCTTTGACCAGTCAACTAAAAATAACCTTTACTTGCATGGATTTTCCTTTTATTTTATTTATTTTTTATTCGTGTCTATTTTTTGTGGACTTTTATTTTCTATCCAAGTCCAATTATTCGTTTAGAATTTTGTCTTGCCTTTATTTGGATTTCCTTTAGAGTATCTCATGTTGACTCATCTTTTACCTGTTGACTTTATGTTCATCCCCTATTTCTTTAAGGATTCTTTGATGTCTCATTTCCTTAGACTTTTTGGCTTTATCTTTTTTTTGTTCCTATTTATTTCAGAGTTTTCATTTCCTAACCTTCAAACTTTTATGTTATCTCCCATGGCTTTGTCATCTCCTTTTATGTGGATTTCTTGTCATTTCCCTCAAATTATTATGTTTGTAATATTTCTGAAGGGTGTTCTCCCATAAACTTCCTTTCTCCTTTTCGTATATTTCTTTAGGTTTTATGTCTTTCAATTTTCTTTGAACTTTTATCTTAAGGAACCCAGGCTTTTTGGAAACATTTTTTCCAAATGGTACATTTCCCTTCATATTTTTTAATTTGTCCTTGGAACTTTTCCAAAGGAATTCTTTTGGGTTTTTTGTCCGATTCTATTTTTTTGATCTTTAGTGTCTATAACTTTGGATTCTTCACTATTTGTTACTTATAAAAAGAGATAATTAATTCACCTTGAGAAACTCAAAATGCACTATCTTGAGAAATTCAATTTTCTAAACCTAAATTATTTCTACTAATAAAATTTTCATAAGCAAAGCACTTCTCAAAACGTGATTTGCACTGTCAAGAATAATTTAGTTTTTCTAACTAGGATTACTTTTGCTAATGGGTTTCAACTACTAGTTACTCATAAAGTGAAATAAGTTGTGCCTCTTGTAAAACCTGAAGACATCTCCTTCCAAAAACTTGAAGTCTTCTATTGTTTAAAACCCAAGTTCTTTCTTTAATTCCCATCCTCTCACACTAGAGGTTGAGTCAGTCATGAAAGTCAAGGCTAAAGGTTGACAACCTAAGTTATTTAAGTGATAAGGTTTCCAAATTCAAAATTAAATGGAAAATTATAACTGGGAACTATGTTATAAGGCTTTTAATTAATAAAAACTTACCAACTCTTAAGGGCATGCAATAAGATATAGACTGGGTCTAAATCCTTTAGAATGCTTCTATCCTTATGCTCTAAGTGGTAAATTTACAATAACTCAGCAAAGGCTCTATCCTTTACCTTGGTTTTCATTAGAAAGGGGACATTTTTGAAATGTTCAAAATTCCAACCATACTCAACCATACTCATAGAGCTGAGCACAAATTGCATAGGTCAAGGTGAACATTATTTTAGGTGTTTAAGTCAAAGATTATTCAACATACAAAATAACAATAGAGGTCACTCCTAACTAGACTGCATAAAATTTATTAAAGTCGCACGTTAGGCTAATGTGGCTTGATAAGGTAGACAGCTAACAACTAGCACTTGTAAGATACATGTTTTAAGATATTGCAATTCATTTACAAGAATAATCTAAATGGTTTATTTAGTCTATTCCAAAGCCATTTATTATTCTCATAGGGATAAACTGTTACAATTCATTTTACATTATCCTCAGAATATTCTTTTTGCCCTTAACCAATGGTAGGACATTATTTTGTATCCTAAAAAATGTTTATAGTTTTTCCAAAAGTAATAGCATATTTTTTAACATTCTAAATAAAAAAAATTATTTCTTGTGTTTATACTTCATGTCTATTGACACATTGAAATTATTTACTCTATAAATTCAAAATTTGGTGCAATTGAATGTTTTCTTTAACTAACCATTGTACCACTTTTTAAATTTTGAATAGTTCAATAAGCTTCCATAATTGACCTCAAAAATATAGCTCAGAGTGTAGCTAGTACATTTATTGATTTCCCCTGACACTTGTTTCAAAGAGATGGGTGCATTTTCCTATTGTCAAAACCCCCAATACACTATTTGTAGTGCAGACATCTCTAGTACATTATCATGTTTATCTGGCTGTAATTCTTTATGACTGCATCTTTGATCTTAACAAAATACCTAAAATTTATCATTCCTCTTGCATTACATGTCCCTTAATAGTGAAATTTTTATTTGATTTTCCCTAATTATGTCTTTAATATTTTTTATAGTTACTAATGTCGCATTTCTCATAGTGGTCTACATTTGACATGACATACACCCCTTGGTTTGTATGAAATATTACCTGCACTTTTATTTTGTGTCAAAATAAAATTAATTTGAACATTTAAACAATAAAATAAATAAATAAATGAATGGCTTTGCCTTTTCTTTTCAAAACTACTCTTGGTTGGGGATCGATTTATAAACTCATCCTTCAAGTACTTAACATTATTTGTTTGTCCTCCCAACATGATTCAATGATTTAAATAACTCAATCTTGGAATCAATTAATGGGAGGGTTTAAATAAAAGATCCATCTTAATCTTATCCTTAGGCAAGCCGTTCTTCCCTATTTTATTATTCCTTCATGTTAATTCTGGAATTTTACTAAAGCCCTAGTTATTTAGTGGTTGAATTTATATTAAATACATTTATTTTATACCTTCCTGGTGTTTTCTCTTTGAGATACACTTGCTAGATTGGATTTATTTATGTTTTTGTACTCCTTAAAAATAAATAAGAACAAAAAAAAAACTAACTATATGAAGTAAATAATTTTCCTTCTCAGAATGAAATCCCTAATAATCATTACCTTTCCTGCAAGGAAGGAATTTTCCATTTTTATGGTAGTCCTTATGGATAACTACGATTTTATATTTATAATGATAAGTTGAACTAGACACTTTCCCCTCTTAGCCATAATTCTCACCTTGAAGGATCTCTTCGCACAAAATACCTAAATGGCATAGCAATTTAAATATTTGAAAATTTAGCAAAATGTTTAGTAGTCTATACAATTTAGGCCATTCTATGTAATGTAGAGAGATTAATGTTGATATTGGTAGTGATTAGGTTATTTTATATAATATAAAATAGACACTTTTTCATTGTGGATGAAGGTTTAATTTGGACCTATTTATCAGAATATGGTCAAAAATATAACTTTTGTTTTCTTAGCTTGGACAATGTCCCAATGGATAAAATGTCTATTAAATTGGTGTTGGGTGCTAGGCCCCTTTTTTTCTAAATTCTTAATATTTTGCTTGTTAGTTGCCATGTATATATGGGTCTTTTTATTTTATAATAGTTGTTGGTTAACTTATATGCCTTGTGGGATCATAATATGCCCTTTTTGTGGCTGCTTCCCACATACTTCTTGTTTTCTGTTTTGTTGTATACATTGATGACATGATCCCCTTCAACTTCTTTGATGTTCCAATGTCAATCCTACTCAATGATCATGTGACATTAAAATCTAGAATCACCCTACTATATTTTGTGTACTTCATCATGCTTTATCTAATAAATACCCACAATTTTTTATCCTTCTCCTTATTAGTGAAGGACTTAATTGATTCTTCATATCATACATAATATATTATGGAGTTATTGTTCCTTGATAACTCTCTTCTCTTATCCACGATTTTAATGTAATTTATATTACAAAATGTGTAATGAGATTTACAAACACATACTCTTGAGATTCACGAAATGGGCTTACTTTCTAAATTTTGGCTAGATGACCTAACTTTGTCCCTACAATTTTACTAGTAAGACTTAGCTAAAGTCATCTCAACTTGTCAAAGTTTAAAAAAATTTGGAGCTTATTGTAAAATATATTCTAAATCTATTGTTCATCAATAAATATATTATTTTATCTAGGATTTCAAACCACTTATATTGGAAAATGTCTATTGAGATTCAGAAACACCTACTCTTGAGATTCAGAAAATGGGCTCACTTGCTGAATTTTGGCTACACGACCTAGCTTTGCCTCTATAATTTTATCAAGGACACATAGCTAAATTCATCTTCACTTTTCAAATTCATAAAAAATTGTAGTTTATTTTATGTCATGAATGTTGAGAAACATTTGGAGCACATGGAAATTTTTTTACCTAGCACTCAACAAAATTCTGCTTATTAAAAATACTTCAACTATTCAAAATTTTAAAATTTGAACCTTAATCTAGATTGTATCATAAAAACCATTATTTAAAATTTATATCCATAAACTTTATTAAATAAATTTAAAATTTTTAAATATATATTTTTTTATATTATTATAATAGTCATCCCATTGCCATCCCCAGAACCCACCAATTTTGGCTACCTAACCTAACTTTAACCCTACAATTTTACTAGTGAAACTTAGCTAATTCATCTTAACTTATCAAAGTTCAAAACAATTGGAGTCTATTTGAAGTCATGAATGTTGAGAAACCTTTGGAGCACATGAAATTTTTTTACCTGGCACTCAACAAAATTTGGCTTATTAAAATGAACTCAACTATTAAGAATTTTAAAATTTTATCCTTAATCATGAATTTATTCTAAAAACCATTATTTAAAGTTTAGGGCCCTAAACTTTATTGAGTAATTTTAGAATTTATAAACATTAATTTTTAATATATTATTTTATTAGTCATCCCCTTAGTGTTCCCAAAACCTAGTAATTTATTTACCATTTTGGAAACCTCATTGTCATGTCCTAATGTGCTCGCATCCCTAATACTTAGGTAACTATGTTTATTACCATGTTTGAAATAACATCTCTTTGAAGATCATGGTTTGAGAGCATCATCCATCGTTATACCATTTTTCAAGTAGATTATCAAATGCAAGGACTATTTTATCATTAGAGTGTAGAAGGACATGTCACATTGATTTTGGAAAGTATCTTGGTATGACCCTTTCTAATGTAGGGAACTAGACATTTATTCTAAAGTTATTAGAGCCAGTGGGTTCATGATAAGATATTCTTTATAATTATATTCTATTATATTTTTTTGAGATTCTTCTATTATTCTGCTGACCAAAATAATATTTATATCCTTTCTTAAGTAGTAATTATTATTGCTTGGAAACCAGGTTAAAATTTATAAAATCATGCTCAACAAATGATTTTATTGTTGTTTGGGGATGTCATTCTAGATCCCATGTCACTTGAGTACTATGATACTGAGTCCTTCACCTCAAGGCAACTAGTCCCACTATGGTGCTTACTAGATACTATTCATGGTTTGGTGTAGCATCCAATCCTACCTGGGTAGGTCCTAGCAAGATAGGATACACCTTGGGCTATCCAAGCAAAACCCACAGTCTAAAGTGTATAAATACATTTTTTTTAACTTTAAAATAATTAATCTTGAACACAGTTATAAAGTATGGGTAAACCCTAAAAGGTACTCTAATATTCAATTTGAATTTAATTTTTTGAAGAAAAGTATTATGATTTAAACATGTTAGCTATATCGATTGCTATTGATGAAAGAACTTTGTTGTTTGTAATTTTTTTATTTTCTAGGCAGGTATTAGCTAAAGAAGGTAAAGCTAAGGTAATTTATTTTGATGATATTAAGAAGTTTGTAGAAGATAAAACATGAGGAATTACCATTGTAATGTTACCGCTTCTTGACATTTATGTTGTTTTATTGTAAATAGGCTCTTTGTTTTGATTGCTCACAATCTACTAAATTATTTTACTAGCTTAATATGGCACATGTTTAGACTCTATTCTCCTCTCAATGTATAATTTTTAGTTGTAACATTCTGTGTCTTTTATAACTTATACATGGATGCCTTTGTTCATCCCTTTTATTATATACACTGATGCATTCTTTTTCTTATTGTGCTTCTTTGATTTTAGGCACATGTTTAGTATGAGATAGTGAAGTAACATTATGCATATGTATATTTCCTTGGGCATGCTAACTATGTGAAAGTAAGCTTCATGCATTTGACTACCTTATTTTAAACACTAGTTAGATTGTCTAAACTTGGGAAATTTAGTGATTCATGTTGACGCTAATGATAAATATTGTAGTTATAGAATCCCATGTATCATATATTGATAATGATTACATTGATTGTTGTCCATGCAAGTTTCTATGTTTGATCCCTACATTGATTGTATGTAAGCATTTTGAGACCTTTTTACTATTTATTTAATAGTAAGATTCAATGGTTGAGAATTTTTAAAACATGGGAACCTTTTCCATCTGATGTGTAGGGTTCCCATCTTTGATCAATATTACAAAATTTAACACATTTCAATACCATAATCACAAGTATTGGTGTCATTTTAAAAATGTGGTCCTTGGTTATTGTTTAGGAAACCATTTGAAAATTATCTGAAAAGTTTCATTTTGCCTTAAGATACTTCTTTTTTTCCCACTTCTTGGTGTCTCACTTAACATTAGATTCTAACAAACTTTTATTCATATACATAGGTGTTCTATTATCAAATAATCCATGTGTATCTTATATTGTACTCTACTATCATAAGAATCTAAAATTTATATTTTTGTAAAATTTATATGGATATTTTATTAGTATTTTTTAAAATTAACTCATTCATAAATTGTTACTTACGCTTAAAAATAACAAATTCTTCTAAATTTCTCCCAACCAATGACTTAAGTATCAAAGAGTAGTTGCAAGAAAGTAGTGTATTGGCTATACATGAATGAAATTATGTGATGACAGTGTGATGTTATCCATTGAATTTATATGGTCTAGACTTTGTAAGGAAATGGTGTTTTAAAACTTTTAAACTCCATAGATCCCATAGAGACTGATACCTATCATCATTAATGTGCCATGAATTCATATTGAATTTATGTATTCTGTAATGGAAAACTTAATTAACTACTTGAAATTGCAATTCAATTGTGAATCAATTTTTTAACAACCAATTGTTTATTTAACAAAAGAATCAAGTTACAGGTACATGTTCTTGAAATACTATGTCTTTTTAGACAAAGCCCACAGTCCATCTTGTTTTTTTTAAAAATTTCCTTATGGTTTCTTAGGTATGGATCTCAATATTTTCTCAATATAATGTATTCCTTCCATCACAAATAAAATTTTTATGGTGTGATGCATGTTTAAAAAAATTAAAGAAATGCAATGTTATTGCATAAATTTCTAAGCTACTAAACTTTTCTATCTTTCTTCAAAAGCCATTTGAAGTTTTGAATGATTATGAACAATTTGATATTTGTTTTTAAACTAAATTAATAATTTATATTATCTATTTTCCTTTGTCTACTATGAATAACCTAAAATATACCAATACATCTCACCTAGACTGAGAAATTTTTATGTTAATCTATACTTATTGATTAACAAATTGATTAACTAAAAAAGTGTCTACTACACTTAGTTATGTCCTTAATCAACTATGATCAAATGTAATATGTCTGATCTTCATGTATTTATCAATTCATCTTATTATTGAAATAATCCATTGATTATTTTTCCCATAGTTGATCCTTGTATTTTATTATTGTTCATCGTGAATTTCTAGAGATATTTTCAAAGACTTCGACAATTTTTGATCATTTTAACTACTAACTCGACTTTAATTTGGTATGTAAGACATTGTGAATTTGATAATATTTATTTTTTATAAAAATATTTATCTATGACCTTTTGAAGATTGCAAAATAAAATTAATAAATGCAAATTAAGAAATAATGCATGTGCATAATGATCAATAATTCATTTATATAGAAAACTACATGCCATTAACCAAGGCTACCTCCCATAGAATAGATGTCACTTTGCATGGAGAAGACCTTTTTAGAACTCATATTTTTAAATACAATGTTGGAGACTACTTTTTTGATTCATTTCAAGTGTTATTGCTTTTTTGTTACACATCAATAGAGCTTCATGTTGGAATTATAGAACATTTCTAGAATTACTTAAAAAATAATGACCCTAATGCACTAAGATCTTTTCAACTCAAAATGGATCTTGAATAATTTATAAACAACATCAAGTACATGACATAGAGACATACTTTTGTTGAATGCAAATTTTAGCAACTTCATGTACACCTAATGGAGAACATGGCCTATGGGATGGTAATTTATGTATAAATTAGATTTCTAAATGGCTAGACATTTTCATCTATGTTTGGTCTTTAACAAGGAAGAAAAAATATTTCCAATTTACTGAAAACATAAATTTTTATCCTTATTGCATATTGTTTCATGATCAAAATCCAAATTTAGGTCATTATGAACCTTTGTAATATAAGAAATTAACCAAATACCAATACCCCTTAAGACAAATGCCTTTAATAAGAAACTATGCTATGCTATCTCTTTATTTGGAAATAAATTCACTATAAAGATGTAACTAAGCAAACTGTCTAGAATCATGGAAAACACATCTTGATATGGTGATAGCATATTTATTGCCATTTTCAATTTCAAATGCAGTGCTTTCAATGTACACTCTTTGTGATGCTATACAACATGGTCCTTTTGTAATGCAACATTATATGTAGATGTAAAAGTGTATTCTTGTTTGGAGTAAAATCTAACAGACAATGTTATGAAGAACATTACAACTATTAAAAAATTGTAAACATACATAGTTAAAATGGCTTCGATCTTTGACAAATGTGGAATAGAATGTAACAAGTTTTTTATTGAATGGATTTCATATTTATTAAAGGTAATAATTTGCCTATGGTAATCGATCAACCAAGAGAGTCTTAAAATTTATAATGATAGTGCCTAGCCAAGACCCATATATAATATAATATTACTAGAAATAAATACATGTCTTACATAATATTAACCTTTGATAGTGAATAAACATAATGAGATACAAGTACATGATTTTTATAATCACATATGCATACCACGAGAAATAAATATCCAATCTTTACTACAAACATTGAAAATGACATGTGAAAATATGATAAACAAAAATTATAGGTCTTTGCTACAATCATTGAAAATTTCATGTGCCAAGACTACAAATGAAAAATCTATGAATAAACTTAACAAAAAAGCAATACAAGTTTTTAATGTAAAAGTAACTGACACTCCTATACATATTTATGCTCTTTTCAATAAATTGCATTTCATACATAATATGAATCTTTTTAATGAATCTAAAAAAAAACACATGCAAAAAACTACTTATAAATTGTAAATCCATTTGTAAAAAAAATATGCAAATTACAACTAATCATTAAAAAATGCAACACTTCCTTGATTTGCAACACTTACTAATATTAGACTAAACAAGCACATAAATTATGTAATTATGTTATCAGACATCGAGGAAATACTTGTTTCATTGAGAATTTCATTTCCTCAAATAACAGATATAGGCTACAACAAGCCACAACTTGGACTAAAAGGTCCAATTATCAATGTACCATTAGATATCAACAAAAATTAGAAAACATTACCCAGATCCACATAATAAAGGATAACGATTTCCATAGCTCTAAAATGATGATTAGAATACAAAAATGCATATCAACAAGGAACCATTCACCTAAAACTTTTTGTGCAAGAATTACAAAAACTGTGTACTATATATATATATATATATATATATATATATATATATATATATATATATATATATATATATATATATATATATATATATATATATATATATATATATAGCTCATAATGATAAAATAAACTCTAATTGGAAACCATTTATAGATTTTAGTGTTATGGATGATGTAAATAACAATAGTATTTCCAATGAATTTGAAACAAATAGTAATAATAAATGAAGTGTTCCTTCTAAGATAGATGAGACCTACTAAAATGGCATTTTATTTCATGGCTTTATAGATTTGACATACATTACTACATTGCAAGATGAGGTAATTGCAATAACATTAGCTGATCAAAATCATCTACTTGGAGTTTTTAAAGATAAAGTCTCAGAATAAATAAACTTTCTAACACTTTTGTTTGGTGATGCTCATGATGAAGATTTAATGTCAGGATTTAGTTACAAAAAAATTGCATAATGGGAATTGTTATATGCTAATCGATAATTTACATATCATATTACCAATTTGTTCTTTAAGGCAATAAAATTAATCATAGATAAAGTTGGAAAGACTATGTGGGTTTCAATTAGAAAAGGACAATTAAAGGGAAGAAATATTTTAGAAAAGGATGTCAAATATAAAAAAAGTATAGAAAAAATTATAAAAATTAGAAATTCAATATTTAGTTTTCAAAAAAATACATATCTATCATAATTACATGAAATTAATATTAAAAATACCTTTTTTATGATATGCCAATTAGAACTACCAACATGTTTCTTGACTTTTACAAGTGTCAAACATCTCTAGTAACCATTGATGATTGCATTGAATCAACCATATCTAATATATAACAAAAAAAAAGGTTATAGACCTGATTAATTCAATAAATCAAATTATGATTCATTTATTGTAAAAATAGATCCGAACACATGTACATGCAATTATGGACATCACATCAATGTATTAAGATAAATGTTATACAATGATGAATTATTACTAGGAAAAATGACAAATTATTATTGCTTTATATAATTTCAACATAGAGGAAATGCTCATAATCATTGGTTAATATGGATAAAAGAATCACCAATATATGGAAAGGATCAAATCTTAATAATTATTAATTTTATATGCAAGTACATAATTTGTGAGATTGATTTTATAGAATAAGACATAACCAAATTACATATACACCATAATTTTATTAGCTATAGAAAAGGGGGGGATTGTAGATACAAAGTACCAAAAATACCAATGTAAATGACAATAGTACTTGAACCTTTTGAATAAAATTATGAAATTGCAAAAGGTGCATTAAACCAACTTTATTAGCTCTTAAGCATAAGCTGGTATACTACTTCTGATGACTTTGACACTTTCTTACAAGACCTTGAGATGGATATACCTCAGTACATATAAACAATACAAATTATAATCCTACACAAACCATCAAAAGTTTGGAGTAATAATTTCATAAAAAATATGTCATATTGATGGCAAGCCAATACAGATGAACAATTTATCCTGAATGTATATGTTATAGTAACATACTGTAGATCATATATGACAAAGTAAAATTTAAAAGTCACACATGATTTTAAGTAGATAGAAAAAAAACATATAACAACAAACACAAACATAGATGACATTGACATGTTGTATATACTTGTAAATGCAATACTCAAATATCAGCAAATACCTACCCAACAAGCTATTTATTTGGTGCTAGCATTTCTGTTTAATTCTTGTTTAAGGACATATGATTTTATAAATACATCTTTCCATAATGATTGCACTTCTATTTTAAAACCATAAATTACTCTTAGGCGTGAACTAGGTGAATCCGAAAATGTAATATATTAATCTCTTATAGATTATTACATTTCACATCCTATCACCATTGACAATGTTTGCTTGGATAAATGTTTTTATGAGTACAACAAAAATGGAAAGCCATTGAAAGGGAAAGAGACACATGATATGATTTTTAAATTATAAAAATCATCTTGACATTGAAAACTATTGTCATTAATGACTATTTCTATATGTATCATTTCAAGAAACTAAAAATAGTATGAAACAAGGTATAAAAACGTAGAACCAAGCATATAATTTGCAAAACAATACCATAAAATTTAATGAGACCATGTTTAACTATGATATAAACTTTGTTTGGGGTAACATGTAACATGTTGCCTGTCAACTTAAACTTGATATTGAAAATATATTTGGTACTAGATCTCATTCAATAGAAATAAAAAGTAGGCAAGATGACTATGATTTGTAAATGGACTTTTCATTGCCAAGATTTATATAAAGCAAGAAAAGTTCAAAACCATTTGACATTAGACATCACCCATACATTTATATAAATTTTGAATACTACAATCATAGACATATGTTAAATGAATAACAAAAAGTAATTGTTAAATAAATTGCCTATAAAAAATGCATAAATAAAAAAAAACCATTATACTTGTTTCTAACAAGAGGCATGGGCACAGATAAGCAAATATATATTCAAGATGTTGGTTCCCTTTCATTCTCAAACTATAGATATTGATCCCTACAAGCCAAAAGGTCTTATTCTTGCATACACAGGTAAGGTTGCATACACTACAAAATGAGTAACATTGCACTCTAAATTTTTATTGCCCTTTAACAAGTTAAAATTGATTCCATTAAATAATGAACGTCTTGATATGTTATCCAAACTATAAAACCAATTACACATAGTACTGATTGAAAAAATTTCATTTGTGGAGTAAGAATTTTATATTACATTGATAATTGATTGTGTCATAATGCATCTACTCACTATGTACTTTGGCAATGTTGACATGGTCTTCTAGCGGTAACTTTTATCAAGTTCAACTTATAAATAATTGTATAATTTTGAAACACCTAAAAATGAACAATGAAAAAATTCCTTATTTCTTTTGGTAAGAAAACATAAAATGTTATCAGCTACACCAAACAATGCATCAAAAGGA
The DNA here is from genome assembly GCA_037957365.1 of Torreya grandis. NCBI lineage: Eukaryota > Viridiplantae > Streptophyta > Pinopsida > Cupressales > Taxaceae > Torreya > Torreya grandis. The sequence continues at coordinate 353,875 of JARHVA010005253.1, read as the reverse complement.
TGATATTTTTGTGTCAATACTAATCATAATATGCACATGATCACATATAAATAATGATATTTAATATCTTAATAATAAATGATTACATATATCACCAAATGATAATTTATTTCCATATCTCATTTACTTAAATATTGATGTTGAGGTGCATAATAACAAAATTCTAAGACTTATTCCACACAAAGAAATTGTTATCCATGAAATAAAAAAGAAGACGATGTGTATAACAAAAATCAAGGATATGCTAAATCCATATGTCTACAAAAGAAAATCACTTTGAATCCCAATATATTAATAGAATGTTTTTCTCTAAATTATGATATGCAAGATGGCTTTGTCAATGGTTCATATGGTATATTTAAACTCCATACCAAAGAAAATGACATTGACATTATTTAGGTAAAATTCATTAATGTCAACATTGGGAATTTTCAAAGAATGAAACATTTTCATATATTTAAAATTAATATTGATTCAAATTAGACTCCTTTCTTTTGAGTTTCAAGGCTAGCTCACATGCCCATTTATAAAAAAACATTTGACAATACAAGCTCAATTTCCAGTCAAGTTAGCTTGTGTCCATACTATTCATAGGTCTCAAGGCCTTACCCTAGAAGGATTTGCATTCAAAACACTTGGTGTATCATGGCATGGATTGATATATAAATCTCTTTCTCATGTAAAAACCATTGAATCATTACATTTCCTAAGTCCACTTTCAAATAAAAACATTACAGTTAAGAAGAAAATTTCCATTGAAATGTCACAATTAAAATTGAATTATGAATGGGTGTTATAACATAGTCTTAGATAAAATACATTTGTTTCATCTATTATCATTTGTTCATTGAACACTAATAGTTTTCCTATACATCTTGAAGACATTTTCAATTATCATGACTTAATGAAATGTTATATACTATGCTTACAAGAAACATGTATTGCATCTAACAATTCCACTAATCATATCCCAAATTTCATGGCTTGTAATTCAATACATAATGTGCATGGAATAATGATATATGTCTAGAGACATGTTATCACCTCAAATCTAATTCAATACACTACAAATCCAATGGAGGCATTAATAATAGATGTCATGATACATTGACATGAATTTATAATTATTAATATCTATGCATCTCCTTCTACTTATGTCTTGAATATTATAAATGTTATTGAAAAAACAATGTTAAATGTAAACACATCTAATGAAATTTAATTAGTATTAGACTTTATACTGACATGCCCATTTCTAACAAATCAACAATGCTACTCAAAAACCATATGTCAATTTGTAATATGTGTTTTTGCCACAAAGACAAAAATAATATCCAAAGAGAAGCATAGACCATGTTTGGTCAAATAATTCAAAAGAAAGTATTCAAATCATAATAATAGAAACATATTAGATCAATCACAATGCCCTTTGTCTAGTCATAGACAAGAATGATTAATCATTAACATTAAGGAAAAAATCATTATTGTTGCTTTTGTTCATAGTCTATTGCTAACACATATTTAAAGTTCATTGATTGCATTCATTGAAGAAACAAATTAAAAAATATATGTTGTTTCATCAAAATAAGCCAAAATAATGATTTCAAATCCAATATCCTAGAGGACAAAAAATGTATAGAAAAACTAGTACCAGAATCATCCAAGAGCAATCAAACAATATCTCTTAAACAATATATACAAAAACGGTAATTCTTATCGACAAGATGAGGGTGTGTGGGTAAAGTAACTTGATTATTATATGCACCACCCAAGTTCAAATCTTTGACGTATTATAAGTTTTGTTGTATCCATTTCACTTTTATTGGATGGTTGTATCTGTATTGGTGGTGGTATTATTGGTATTCATCAACTATGACAGTATTGTTAGTTATAACCGGTGGTGGTCATATTGTTGGTATTGGATAGTTATAGCCATTGATGAAACCAGTTATTATTCTAGTCAAAAATATTTTTTACCTATATAAAAAAATGGTAAATCTTAAACCAAATTTAGTTTTTTACATTATTTATCAAATATCAGTATTTTGAAAAAATTCAAAACATGATAAATTGTTGTATACCTTATTACAACATTTTCTAAAAAAATGCTTTCCTTTCATCACAAGAACATAACTAAGTCCTTCATGCACAATAATAACTATTTGTGTTGGGAAATTTTTTACTATTTTTGAAGGAGATATTTTGACTATTTATAGAACTACTCATATCATAAATCTAGATTCTCCAATTAAAGTAGAGATATTCCATGTTGGCTTGGTTTATGTTCATGGTTAAATGACTATAATAATTAATATTAACAATAAATTGATACAAAAATGTGAAACATACATAACTCCAGGAAAAAGCATTCACTTTTCAAAATTTCTCATCAAAGAAAAAAAATATGAAATAGGAGATGTTGACTTTTGTGTTTTGCTAACTAAAAAATCAAGCATACAAAATATACCTAAAGTTTTAAAAAATGAAAAATCACACTTGATAGTGTAATTTCTAATGTTGTAGACATAAATGACTTATACTTAGTTGTATCGTTTGGAGCTTTGGTTAAAAGATGAAAAAAAATAAATACATAGTTTAGTGTACATGTCAAAGATGGATAAATAGAATGTAACACTACAAATATAAACCTAGTTTATTTTTATAGTTATTTTCCTTTCAATAAGATTTTTGTCTACGTATAAATTAAATACAACTATTTACTTCTCAGGTTCAACTCAATGAACAACATCAACAATTGTGCCTTGAGATACAAGTTCAACAAATGTCCCCTAAAAACCAATATACATTTTAAAAAACATTGTTCGTAAAGGCCATAAATGCTCTCAAACTTTCTAAGAAAATTATTATTCTTACATTAAACATTTGGTTGATGAAAACACCATGAAAGATTTTCAAATAATCACAACAACAAAAATTGAGGTAAGTATTCATATTTGCTCTTCTTATTTTGCTCAGTAGCAACAATTTCAAGTTATATTTTCTTTTCTTATTTAATATTAACATCAATAGGATAAAGGAATTGTAACACCAAAGATTATTTACTAGGATCCCTTCTAGTTAATATTCATTTCTTGAAATCATGACATTAAAATAATGGATGTTTATGGTAATGATTGTTTACATTGTCCAAGCTGCCGTACAAATTTAGGACTTTCCTATGTGCATGCATTAACATGTAATATTCATATAGAATATGTCAAAACTGAATGCATATTTCATAATCCAATGATTCAAACTTTTATGTTATAACTAACATCAATATCATTTCAATAATACATGAAGACATTTCTGCAACTATGTTTCTATTACACAAATTCTAAGTAAATGGCACATTGACAATTGCAATGGATAATACTATTTCTAAAATTTAAAAAGAATGAATCATGATTCCCAATCAATGAGTTGCTTACATTTTTGAATTTCATAAATGTTTCTTACATTTAGATAACTATTTTTTGATTTTACTAATACATGTCTTTCTTGCTTTCATTCATTTTGTCTTTAGTGCACATCTATACTTTGAAGGCACATAAATGACACTTTTTAGACTTTGATAATCTAACTATATTGCGTAAGTCATTAGACATATATAATATTTTCATTTTTCATAATGATTAAGCATTTACAACTTTAATATTTACACTAATATTGATATGCTACATATTATTTTTCAAACACCATAATTATGTAAATATCAAAAAATATATATCTTACATCATTGTTCCTATATGATTGTAATTTATGTTTGAAATTTATATGCATGCATATTTTTGGTTCCCAGTTGTAGACCTCTCTAATATGTCCTTTCACACTTTAATTAAATACTTAAAAATGAAGAGAAAACCTACTAAATTGTTATTTTAGCTGAGAGAGGGTTTCCATTAACATGGATTTTCCATTAACATGGATTTTCCATTAACTTGAAACAAAATCTTGCATACATTAATGTTTCAAAATGCTGCCATTGGGACAAACATTGTGGATTTGCTCCATGTTGGATAGGGGATAGATATAGAAATGCTTTCATAGATTTCTAATGGCTATACAATCTGCAACCAAATTAGCAACAGAGGCGAAATACACACACAATAGTGATCCCATAATTTGGAAGAGCCTATACTTGGAGAAGAACATGGACTAATAACAACCAACAACCTTTGAATAGAATACAAGCCTTCTATTTATACATTTTTCAAACCTTCAAATCTTAGAATGAGGTTTGCCTTTTTTAAAAAGTGTAAAACACCCCTCCAATTTCTGCCAAGATGCTCTTAGCTAGAAACAACTTTCTACCATGTCTATAATCTTCATGTATTTACAAGGAAAAAGATTCCTCTAACTACCTCTACAATAAATGATGAAGATTTGCAACAAAACCCTTGATTTCATGGCTAGAGATGCTTTCAAACAAGCATTAAATAGAATATTCATGGTGGAAAGCCAAAAAATATTTATCTTCATGTGTAACTCTCTTGGAGATGCCCTTTCACCACATTCTTGAATAGGTAGAACCTCATGCATCTGGAATGATTACTTGGGGATATTCTGGATCCATGGATATTTGAGTAATCTTTCCTTGGAGTTGCCCACCTATATCTTGAAAACCTACAATTTCTCTTGCATGGAGAAGCTTGGGAAAATAAAGCAAATTAAAATAAAATAACTTAGATTTATTTCACCCTATTTACTTTTGGCTTCAAACTTGTATTTTTACACTTTTCAATTTACACTTTTAATTTTTGCAAATTTTCCCTTTTTCACTTTTCAATATTTACATTTTCTTTTATGAAAATTTTCTTTTATGAAGTTTCCTCCATATTTCTTTTTTAATTCATAAATGCATTGTTCTCATTTTTCACCTTTTAGGGGAATCCTATTCTTTTTATGAAAATTTACACCAAGTGCAATTTGTAATAAATGTAAATTTTCACCAAATTAAAATTTGTACTAAGTGCAAATTTCACCAAGTGCAATTTGAACTAATTGAAATTTGGACCAAATGCAAATTTTCACCAAATGCAATTTACACCAAATGGAAATTTGCACCAAGTGCAATTTTCATGGTGCTTTTCCCACTCACATCTCTCTTTACAACTAGTGGAATATGAAGATGGGGATTCACTTTGCACATTTCACATTGTGTTGGTGAAAAGTAGAAGTCAACTTCCCATCTCTACCAAAATTCATTCCTCTTCCCTTCTATAGAATCTATTCCTGCAAATTCACTTTGCCTATTGCACCATGAGTTGGTGCAAAGTGCATATCAACCTCCCATTTTTTCCAAACTACTCTTTATGCCTTTTTCATGCAATCTAGAAATTTTCAAGAACATTTCATGATGGACTTGGTGCAATTTATGATTTTTCATTTTTGCATGGTGTGTTTCCCATTAAGACACTCCAAGGGATTGGGGGTCTCATACAAATATTTTTTATGGGAAACTTGCAAATTTCTTGACTCTCTCAATTTTTCATCCATACAACCTAGTCAAGCAAAGCATCCTATACATGATTTTTCACAAAAATACATACCCTTTTCAAATTGATGCCTCAACACATCATTTTTTCTCTATTAGTATAATGAACTCAAATCTTGAGCATTCAACAATGGAGATCTTCACTACCTCGTAGTCATTAACAAACACCCACTTCCAATTTTATTTTGTTATGTATGCAATCTTTGACAAAGAACAACCCATAAGTGGTAAAATAATAGCATGTAAGCAAGCACCTCTACAAACATTCATATTCACATGGGCTAATATATCCACTTCTACTTACTTTAGAGAGACCACTCATCATTAAAAATATTCATTACCCAGGCATGCACTCTTTTGTGTCTTTCTCCCATGGGTGCTTGAAAATGCATTCCTACATGTAACCCTTCATCATCTCATTTAACACTAATTTCTTTCCTCAATGTTGATAAAATCCATTTTTCTTTTAACCAACTATGAACTTAAAACTATCCTAAAATTGAACAACAAGTTTTGCCAAAAAAATATGACTAAACTATTGTAATTTTTCATTGATATATTTAGGTATAAAGTCCCAATATGTAGGAACATGACCCCATAGTCATCATTTATCTTGTTGAGGTTACATATCTCATAACTGAGGCTAGTAATTATATAGTTGGCATGATTATTGTCATTGGAGGGATGATGCAGAGAAGAGTGATGGAATAAAAATGAAGAATAAGATTCCATTTAAAAAACCAAAATTGTGATCTTTGAAAAAAACCATGTTGTGCAAAATTCAAAGGCATGTTTTCCAATCTTTCAAACTTTGTGAATCTTTCCTTGAAATACATAATCATTTCACCTTTTCTCGCCTATTTCTTAGTCTTTTTGCTTCATAGGATGTGTAATTGGGGGAGCATGTTGCACGTTACAAAAAATGTTGGTATAAAGTGTGTCACATCCTCTACCTCCCACCACTTAGCTTTTGTGCCCTCCACAAACATTACACCACCACTTGGACATTCACTTAATCATTAGTATCCCCATAGATATTTACATGTAGTCAAAATTTATATCTCCATTATGTTACATTTAGTTTTGGGTGTGCTTCTTCGGCATGATTCACATTTATATTATGATGTCCACACTTCCACAAACTTTATCCACCACTCTGCACCAATTTATCCTCCTTTGAAACCTAGCGGGACCATCATGATTCATTTTCACCCTTTTTTTTATTATGTTTGATTTTTGGGTAGATCTGATGATGCATGGGTTATATTATGTTTTTGTTCACCTTCTACATTCAATGTGGCAAGCTCCATGTCATCATTACCTAGCTATATTAAAAAACCTAATTGTGTTACATTTAACACCACATAGATTTCATTTGTCTCTAAGTGGCTTCTCAACCTCCATTTCTAATGTGGATAGTTTAATCCTCGATCATTGTTTGTTTATCAGGGCACATTTTTCAAGTTATAAAATGTTTAAAAATTTTCCCCTCAAGTCTGTGCTCTTCTTTTGTTCTTTCCTACTCACCCACTCTACTCATGGAATCTGAAGGTGCTAATGCACTTTACACTTTGCAAATTTCTAGGTGCAAAGTGCTTACAAGATTCAACCTCCTACCATTTTATTTTATCTTTCATAGAATTCATACCATTATTTTCACATGCTTATTACCTTTTAGACTTCCACGGACTTCATGGTGCCATGTGTAAGTGCATTTTAATCTTTGAAAAATCAATGAAACTTGACACCCTCTTTTACACCATTTTGAAAATTGATTTTTTATATGGATTCCTAATGGAGTTTTAAGGCACCAATGGCATGTAGGTCAACATGTAGTTAATAGGTCAGCTCCTTGCCAAGTATGTTACCTTACATCAATTTGTTCGATAAACATCACATTTTTTCATTCCAATATCCATGGTGTGGACACTTTTTATGTTGAATTTACTCTTTTTCCATGCAAATACATGGTGCAAATAAGAGCACCAGTATTGGCTCTCATCCAAAGATGTAAACCCCCCACAAGGGTGAAAAAAACTTTTGAAAAATAGTACTAGGTGCCAATCCATTGGGATACAAAATTGAAAATTCAACAACTTAAGCAACAAACAATCATGAAGGCTCAAAAAAACATGGAAGACTAACCAAAATAGATCAAGAGGATCTAAAATGAACATGATAAGAAAACATACAATAGAGTTGTACAAACATGGCCTAAAACAAAGGGGCAATAAAACAAAGACACAATAGAAGGGAAAAACTATACACTATACAATATGGTGCATAATTATGGACTCATTCAAGTAACTGCTTTAGATGTCTACCATTAACTAGCATCTCCAATATTTCACCATCCAGGTCTCTCATGAAGAAAGTGTGTTCCCTAATTTGATACTCAATAGAATAGGGACCCATCTACAAGGCATCAAACTTGCTATGCTTACCTTTCTTCTCATGCATGTTGTCCCAAAGTAGAACTAGATCACCTACTTCGAAAGTTCTTAGATTGAGATTTCTATCAACTATTTTTTTTATCTTCTCCTTGAACTTAAGGTGTCTTTAATGAGTTTGTCTTTGAATTTCATCAATCTTAACAATCTAGTTAACCATGATTTCATAGTGGTGGATTTTTTCACCATCTTCTAGTTATTGCATGAGCTGATAGGTTGGAAACTACAAATTCATAGGCTAAATTTCTTGATCTCCATAAATAATCTCAAAAAGGTTTCTACATGTAGCTATCTTAGGTGTAATCCTATCATCTCATAAGGCAAACTTTAGTTGTTCACACCACCTCTTCTTATTTGCTTCTAAATTTTGTCTAATAATCTTGAGAAAGTTTTTATTACTTGATTTTGCTTGCCCATTCCCTTGAGGATTTTAGCTGGTATCATAAGTTATTTAAATCCCATAATATTTTCATAAATCTACCAAAGGTTTGGATTTGAAGCTCATGGAATTATCAGTAATTATCTTAATAAGCACACCAAATATACAAATAATCTAATTTAGTAATAAATCCATGATTCCCTAGTGTGTTTCTCTCTTTGTAGGGATTACTTGAACCCATTTGGTGAAGTAATCACTTACAACTAGTATCCATCTATTCTCAATGCTTGACCAATCAATGAGTTCTCTAATGAAATACATTCCCCATTGTCTGAATTGGCCTTCAATCATCACAAGCTACAAGGAAAGAGAACCTAAAGCTTTCATCCACCTAGTAAAGAACTAACATTTTTCACACCTTTTGACTATCTTGAGCAACTTATTGAAACAATTATGTCCACTAATAACCATCTCTAAAAAATTTATGAACTATAACTCTAGGTGCAAAATGGCTACCACAAACTCCACTATGGAAGTCTTCAATCACGACATCATTTTTTTATTCTAGAATGCATATTAGTAGAACCCCATCTAGATTCTTCAATGTAAGTCCATTTTTAGTCAAGAGGTATTTTTTGGAGATAAGATTGATAGCTCTCCTTTGATTTTTATCCAAGTCAGGAGGATAATTCAAATTTTATGAATAGTAAACAACATCCTTAAACCATAGAGATGCATTAAATTGACTCGAATAATCATGAGCATTAAAAAAATAGTGCTTACCTCAATAGCTTTAAAATTGGTCTCATGTATGAGCTTGGCAAGACCCATCCCTCTTACTAGCTTGGTGGTCTAGATATCCATATCATACTATTGTAACTTGTTTACCCACCTACACCTCTTACTAGATACTTTGGTTTGAGTTAAAATATCCTTCACCATGGTGTATAAGACATAATCAATATTCTTTGAGCTTAGAATATTTGGCCTAAATATTTTAATAGCCTTCAAAAGAGCAAAATATTTTTATTCCATAATAGTGTATTTTAGTTCAGGACCTTGCATAGCTTTGCTAAAGAAATCTATGGGCTATTCATGACCATATTCATTCTTTTGCAATAGGACAATATCAACAGTGTTGTATGATGCAAAAGATAATATTTGGAATGGCCTTGTGTAATCAGGACTAGCCAAGATAGGAGTAGACTTTAAAGCTCACTTGATATCATTGAATGCTTGCACGTCCTTCTCCTCCTATTTGATGGTTTGGTCCTTCTTCAACATGGAAGTAATAGGTAGAGTAATTTTTGTAAAATTAGACATAAACCTCTGTATAAATTTTATATGTCCAAAGAAAGATTGAATTCCTTTCTTAGATTATGGGATAGGTACTTTATCAATGTCTTTGACCCTTTTAGGATCAATCATGACCCCCTCTTTGGATACTATATGTGCAAGCAACTTATCCTTTTGTACTTCAAAGTAGCACTTCTTTGGATTGAGTAAAATTATAAACTCCCTACATCTGATCATCACCTTTTCTAGATACTCCAAATCCTATTATCTTATTTTAGAGTACATAGTAATAACATCTTGATAAATAATAATAAACTAGATAATTATCCCTATAAAGGCAACATCCATAGCGTGTTGGAAAATTGAACTAGTATTCATTAACTTGAAAGGCATCCCCATATATACATAAGTACCTCAAGGCATAGTGAATGTAGTCTTGAACCTCTCAGATTATTTGACCACAACTAGGTTCTAACCTGAGAATCCATCCAATGTGGATAAAATTTCTAATCATGTAACACTTGATAGTAGGTTGTCCATATTTGGCAAAGGATAATTATCCTTTAAAGAAACTTTGTTTATAATCCAAAAATCCACACAAAAGTGGATTTATCATTCTTATTTCATATAGGGACAAAATTTGCAACCCATGATGAATACCTAATTGGATGAATGATACTACCATCCCTTAGATTATTCAATTCTTCCTACATCTTGGTGGCCAAGAAGGGGTTAATGGGTCTTTGTTTCTTTTGGAAAGATTTGCTATCAGGTTTCAATGGGATGACGTGCTAGAAAAAGTCTTCCCTATATGATTTCATCTTATAACAAGACCATGCTATGAAACCTTGTACTTTTTTAGCATCTAGATGTAAGCTTTCTTATAAGCTACACTTAAGTGAGTACAAAACCAAACCATCCTTGGATTTTCATGGAAACCCAAGTTTCACTAAGTTATGTCTTTTGAAATGAATGAGTCTCTCAACTTCATTCTATTAGCTCCATCAAAAGACACTTCTAAACCGGTTAGTCCTCTTGGGATAATGTTTGAATTTAGTTGATTTATGTCTTTTCCAAACAATGTATTCTTACCATCACTGACATAAAGCATATATTTTGAGTCTATGAGCTGATTGTGGAACTTAACTTCACCATTTAGAAACCTCTTAATCTATTCATCATCATCAAAGGCTTTCTGATGATGAACATTGCCTAGGATTTAAGGCCTAATAAGCACTTCTACTTGATATTGAGAATAAGGTATCATCTTTATAATGTCAAATTGACCACCTAGCCTTACAAGTCTATTATATTTTTGGTTGAAGCTTCTATCATGATAACAAATATTGAATGCATCAAATAATTTATCAAGTCCTAAAATTCATTCTAATACTGTTTCAACCTTTTATTTTCCATGGCAAAAGCACTATGGACTTGATTTACCACCAACTTGGAATCACCTTTAACAATCAATCACTTGATTCCGTATTCATTGTCAATCCTTAGACCAAGCAAGTGTTTCGCATACTCAATAGTATTGTTAGTGAACTTAAAAGAAAGTTTAAAATAAAACACGAAACATTTATCATTATGGGGCATAGAAGACAAGCCTAGCTCCATTTCCAATATTGGAGCAAGCCTTGTCAAAACACATCTTCCAAACTACACCTTCTTTGTCAAGTTTAGTATCAAGAATAATAGACTATTCATTAGCATTAACATTCCCAAAAAAGTTACCCAATTAAAAATCCATGTAAAATACTTCATTAAAAGCACATTTGGTATCTTCAATCACATGTAACATCTTTGACCCTCTATAAAGTTTAACCATCTTACCCTTCAGCAAAATGGTGGCATAAGAAATGTCTATTTGCACACTCTCATTCCATTTAAATGATAACAAAATCCCCCACTTAGGTGGGAAGTCCATAACCACCACATCCATCTTCATATACTCACCTAGATGCACTACCAGCTGCGCTACAAATCCTTTGACTTACCAAACAACTAGAACCTCTCATGAATCAATGTCATAACACTTGCCAAAGGTTGATATAATCTTAAATTTGATCTCATTAATGACAACCAAGGGCATCACATTGCAAGAAGTTCTAGACTAAAACATATAATTTTTAATAATCAAACAATTGATCAAGAGAGTAGTGTAAAATGTGTCCACTGTCAGCTAACTTTCTACAAGTAAAGTCCCCAAATAGACCTCTAGAGCAGGATCAAAAACCTCCTATGATTATTCATTACTTTATGGCAGCATTTGGGGTAACTCAGTTAAATTTAAAACTAACTTTTCACCAAATTCCAAATATTCAAATGCCCTCTTCCTATGTTCAGGTCTTCATAATAATTCAACAAGTAGCACAATGGTTTTCAGTTGGCTCACCACATGCGCCATATCAAATATGTTCTACTTAGGAAGAGGAGTATTTGGTGAAAGGGTAACAACACCTTTAGCTGTGATACAATAATTTAAAGTCTAAAGTGGAGTAGGATGGGATGTATTTGCACTATTAACAACAACTTTCAATGGTGTATTTTGTTTAACCTCATTCACACCCTTAGGGATACTAGAAAAGATGGGCACTCTATTCTTAGCAGGAGCACATCGTGGCTTAGGAAATTGGAAAATGGGTACCAATTTGAAATATTTAGGGGTTGTTGTAGTTTTATTAGCTTCCTTATTAGCATCCCCTACCTTGGGATTTGTAGGGGCATTGTCTTAAGAAGCAACAACTTGATATTTTCTTCTCAAGTGATATTATTTTCTTGGGAAATTATTGCATTAATTTGCAATTGTCTATCCTCAACTGATTGAATTTCCCCATTATATTTGTTAATTATCATGGATTTTAATAAATCAAAATCATGGATGGGTAATTCATATGCCTACACCGTATTAACATCACAAGAAAATTTAGGAATTAGGACACTTGCATTTTCAATCACACTCTAGAATTGATTAACCCTAATATCACTTAGTTATTCCATAGAGGTAGTTATATCACTTTGGTATCTTTGATAATTAAACATCAAGATTTCATCATTAGATGATGTAGACCCAATTTCATCCACATATTCATCAACTGGATCAATCATATCAAATGGGGATGCAGAAGGAAGAACTTGTCACACCAATAAATATCAATGTCACAATCTATAGCATTAACCATGGAATTTAACAAATCAGACACTTCCTTTCCAACCCCTCTATTTTGATTTCTATTTTTTCTTTCTTTATATGCAATCCTCTTCCTTTTATCACTATCTCGATTATAGAACATAGGCCTTCTTTGTGATTGATTCAGATTTTGAGCCCATTTGTAACTAGTAAACACCTAAGGGACCCCCTTTTCATCGCTTTCCATCTTATGTGATGTTTATTTGATAGTAGAGGCCAAATTTTTAATGGTTTCTTAAAGGTTGGTTGTCTTAGTGATTTGTTCCTTTTCTAGATTAACACGTTTTACATCAGCCTACTTGTTCATGTGATTTCCCATAGCCTTGATGTTACTCTCAATTTGGATGGCTATATTGAACACCAATCATAGTTTCATAGGTGCCTTGTCCTATAAGTATTACTCAACCTTGTATTCCAAAGCATCATAGTATTTTATCAATCACAATATATCACTAGGCCTAATCCTCTCAAGCAGTCGCATCATATCCTTGTTGAACCTTGTGTTGAAATTTTACACAAACTCATTAGGATTCTTTTTGATGTTTTCAAACTCAACCAAAAGAAACCTTGGATCAATCCTACCACCATATTGAATTTTGAAAACATTTTTCATCTCTTCCCATAAATCAATTCATCCAATGAGAAGGGAATTAAACCATTCACAAATATCTTCCTTCAACGTGTGCATAAATAGCTTGATGCACACATCCCCATGCTTAATTTCAAAATCTTCAATAGTATTTTGAAAGGCCCTTAGGTGTTGATCACCACTCACTGCATTGTTTTTTGGAATTTAATGAGACATTTCCTAACTTCATTTGGGACCTCATTAGGATAGCCTTATATGTCATCAAAATTTATAGGCTTGAATCTGGGAATGTAGAATATTGGGAATGCATTCTCCTCTTGGTCTCTATGTCTCATTATTGGTTCAATAATAAATTATAAAGGGATATGAGGGGGTGAATGAGGTAGACTTGGTGGATCAGACTTGGGAGGGGATTTAACTAGTTGAGATGGAGTTGGAAAATAAACAAGATTATGTGTTTCAAAATTAGTG